>JAMKCH010000883.1:0-114207 GCA_023653785.1 Ophioderma brevispina | reverse complement strand
TTGGGGGAAACATTCTCGTACAGACAGCTGATAGCGCGGAAATAATTCGGTTTTCTGGAAGAATGGGACACCACTTGGGCTTGGTAAAATGGAGAGCTTGTGCTTGTGTGGCACCTGCAGTATGCTTGAGTAGGCTCATTATGTTTTAGAAGATCAGGCCCGGCCCTCAAGGAAAATACATCAACCAACCAACAAAAAAAAACAAAAAACAGGAAGAAGATCACAAGGCATTCTGATTTCTCAGCTTCTCCTTCCCCGGTCTTTTTTATTTTTTGTTGTTGATTACCCTACTTGGATCCTCTGATAGGCCCTAGAAACAATGTATGTACACAAATTATTCACAAAGCACGAAAGTGATCAGTGAAACGCTTTGCAAATGACTTCTGCATTAATTCATGCACTATCAAACACTATATTTAAAGGAGGGGGGGCTATTCAATTAGATGGGTAGCGTAATCGATAAATGAAACCCAAGTCGCGTGCCATTGATACCACGTGTTTAGAGTCGGTCTGTGGTGCCCGGATTAGCATTCAAAGTTAACCGATATGTGTGCAAGGTAATGCGGTCACGTTTACTTGTGAATCGATACTGATGGAGACAGTTTCCCTACAGATTCGTACAGTTTCGGCGGGCATAATCATTACCTAGGTTAATTCCAGGGAGCCCGGTGCAATTCACGGCTTGTGGACAAGATTGGTTGGCAGGGCATGTCAGATAGGGGTGGTAAGTGAAAAGTCCTAAGTTTTGAGTTTAGCATTATCTTTTAACCCAGTGCGCTCTAAACCCAGAGACATAGCCGAGACTGGGGTACAGTCTAAGTGTAAGAGTGATGATGAAATGAGGACACTGCTAAACGCAGAAGAGTGTGAGGGCAGTGACCTCTTCAAAATAAATTACATTATGAATATAAACGGAGGGAAAAAAACATACGACAACATACAAGGACAGGACCAAAACAAAAATGATATACAAAAAACAATCATGTCAGACTAATGAAAAAGGGCAAATAACAAAGTGAGAAAGGAATGATGGAGAGATAGGAGATAAGGTGAGGATGACAGTATCATACGTGTTGTAGTATCCTAATGTTACACATATATATACACGTGGAAAGTACTTACATGCCTCTACCGGCAACCCCTCACACTCGGGTACTTCGTCTACTGGTCGGCTAAATGAATAAACTGGTAATTTACTCTGTTAAAACGCCGCAAGTCTCAAGTACGGAAGCTTGTAAACCCCGAATCTTATATTGGCGATGCGTGAATGGAACGAATGAACTTTCAAGAACCTGCTACACCGGATTTGACGCTAAAAGAGTGTCGTCCGTTCGTTAGTAATCGTTGTCCAGAAAAGTTGAACATTTGTGTGCATTGTGATTTGTCTTGTTGCATCAACCGCACGGACACCGCACGTAATGTGTACCAAAAAAAAACTTAGTAACGGGCAGTACGGACATCGTATGTACAACGTTTTATCAGTGCTCGCGATCAGGGCTATGCCGTCGTTGCCTGCTTTTGACCCGTCTGGCGGACCACTCTCTCTTTGTACACGATGGAAATATGGCTGAAAAGATTCCAGTCGGTCATGGTTATGGATTCGATACTCTCGTCAGAAAAGAGACAGCGAGCACTTCTACTCCACTAGGAGGGCAGAGTTACAAGATATTTTTGACACTCTGCTGATACTGGCACAGTATACACCGGCGTAGTGCCCTAACACGTGTTTCACACCAAAAGAAATTGGTTGTACGAGCAATACTCTTTTCGACAGGCAAAACAAGAGGTGAAGAAACACTGAGAACATGGAGCAGTTTTGTACCAGATTGAGAAAAGTTTGTCAGTCGCATGTGATTTCGCTGACGCCCCGACAGAGAATACAGACCCAGATCCTTTTCGGATGTCGTTCAGAGACACTCAGAAAAGGAGCCCTTGAAAAACGAGGCGAACACTGGAAATTACTTGAACTGGCACGTACCTTGAACTTTCAGAAAACAAGGAGCTCGTGGTGTGTCACCAGGATCTCAACAAGGTACAGGGAACAAGATCCAGATTCTTCTGGTGCTAGGCCAAAACAAGGACCACAACCTACGGACTAATGAGGCTAAGAAACTCACACAATAGTTAACGGTGCTATTTTGTGGTTTTGTTGGCCACATGACAGAGGTGCCCATGCAAAGGCAAGGACTGTAAATCTTGTGGAAGAACTGAATCACTTCGGCACCAAGCTGTTGTCCAAGGCCAAAGTCATCAACTGGTAACACACAGGAGTGAATCTGAACAGAGGAAAAAAGTCATACAGGTGGAAAAGAGAACAGTAACAGTAGAAGAAACGAGGCAGACCACAGAGATCTGGAAAAGTAAACAATCTGTGGAACAAACTGAAAAAAAATGGTGAAACGATTGAAATGCGGTGAGCACTTATGTATTTGCCGGTGAACAACAGAAAACACACCCACAGGTGAAAATTGTGAAAAACAAAACAGAACTTCACACAGGTGAAAATGTCAAAAAGAAACAGAATATCCCACAGGTGAAAAAGGCAAAAAAGAAAACAGAAATCATTACAGGTGAAAAATGGGGAAGGGAAGGAAAACAAAAACAGTAAATCACACAGGTGAAATTGAAAAAAACCAGAAAATCACACAGGTGAAAACGTGAAAAAGAAAACAGAAAATTATACAGGTGAAAATGTGGAAAAGAAAGAAAGAAACAGAACTCACCAGTGAACAGTGGAAAAGAAAACCAGAAAATCACAAAGGTCAAAATGTGGATAATAAAAAACAAAAAACACAAAGGTGAAAATGTGGAAAAGAAAAAAAATCATGTAAAGAAAACAAGGACCACAAACCACCAACAGGTTACATGCAACGTTGCAGAAAATCAAAGAACAACAGTGTGTTGAAAATAGAAAATGTAAACGCCACTGTTTTGCCGACAAAAGGTTTGTCCCCAAACTTGATCGGTGAAACCACTTCAAGAAAAATCCAGGAGCATAGTAGAACAAAAAATAACAAAATACAATTGATGAAACCTGACATAACTTCACAAACCATATACCTAAAGGAACCCATGCCACTAATAAGCAAGTTTAAAGCAGTAATATAAACTGCTGAAAGAGTTAACGTGGCAGATGGTATGTAGTCAAAGGGTTGAAGCATACAATTTGTTGTTCTAGGTATAAAAACATCTGAAGAACTTGAACTGGTGTGAAGGGTAACATAACCGGAAGTAAAAAACAATGGTGACATCTGAACAAGATAGCATACTGAAGAAATTTCCTAATGTGTGTATAGGGAATTGGGAAACTGAAGATACACAGATAGACTACAACATAAGACAAATCGACCACAGTGAAACAACGTTACAGAAAAACACCATTACAACTAAGAGGACAAAATTGAAGCAAACCTCAAAGAATTAGAGGACGATGACATCATAGAAAAAGCACAGGCACCACTCCCATGGGGGTTCGCCTCTAGTGGTGTTCCCAAACCCACAAGATATTCGTCTGGGATATAGCAAGCGCTAAGCAAATACTGCCATTTTGCTTGAAAGACATGATACGCCAACAATTGACGAAAATTTTGCACAGCTCAGTGGGGCTAAGGTTTTCTCAAAACTGGATCTTAAGTCAGGCTACCACCAGCTGAGCTTACACCAGAATGCCGGACATTACAACATTCGCCACACACGTGGGGTTGAAACGATACAAACGACTATCTCAAGTCGCCTTGTAGTGCAGCCGAGGATTTCAAACAAGCTACTCCAACGGGATAAGAAGGCATACCTGGAGTTCTGAATGTATCAGATGAATTTTATTCTATGGACACACACAGATGGAGCATGGCACACAAGGCGACATACTACTACAGACATTGAATGACAAAGGGCTCACACTGAACAGAGCCAATGTGAACTAAACAAGTCCAAACTAGATTTTTCAGGTAGTCTTCAGCGGTTTTGAAATGGTATGTCACCGGACCCGAAGAAAGTAGACGCAATCAAAATGCGCCACTTCCGCAAAAGGGCAGCGGGGGAAAATTAGCAGCCTCCTGGAATGGCAAAGGATTGTTCGCTTTATTCCAAAATCAGCCACACAGATCTAGCCCCAGGAAAAACTACACATAAAGGGGTACCGTTTTGAATGGGGTGAATGTCAAGAGACTGCTATAAATCAGCTCAGGACTCGGTTCTATTCTAGCGACAGAAGTGCTGGGCCTTCTTCAATCGGCAGAAACCCGCTGAACTTTGGGTAGACCTCTAGTCCAGATGGGATGGGCGCCATTTTAGCCACAGGACTGACAAAATGGCAACAGGTTGGTAATGAGTGTTAGGGGGGGGGGCAAGTAGGTCACTGTCGCCCACAGAGCAGAGATACAGCCAGAGAGAGCGTGAAGCTTTAGCTATCGCTTCCTTGGTCACTCGAACGTTTTTGATTGTTACGTTTTGGACACAAATGCACAGTCTACACTGACCACAAACCATTGATGCCATCTTTAAACAAGTAAACCTCAAAGGCATTCAAGCATAATACAGAGTGGTTCTGAACCTTCATACCTTGACATTGCAGTCCGCTACAAATCGGGAAGAAAAAAACACCCCCAGCTGACTTCCATGTTCACGACACCCACTCAGGAAACCTACAAGAGACGCAGTTTCGAGATGGAAATATGTAAACTCATCGCGACACAAATGCAACACCCAAGCAAGACCCTGCCTCATCAAACAAGAAAAAGGAAAGAGAAAGACAAAGCACTACAACGGGGAAAAAATTTGGGATACAGTGTTACAACACAAACCATGGCACAGATCAAAGACAAACACGATTACGTGGTCAATCAGAGAAGAGATAACTGTCTGATAACATCGTGTTGAAAGGAAGCTGCAGTGTAATGCCCAACAGCCTGCAAGATACGGTTATCGATCTAGCTCATTGGGGACACCAAGGGATCACCAAAACCAAAGCATTGCTTCGCAGTAAAAATGGTTTCCACCCCCAAGGAAATTTTTTCCAATGAAAAAATAGAGAAAGCTGTAAAAGGATGCCTCCTTGCCAAGCATCAACAATGAAAACATATCAGAGAGCTCTCCAAAATGATGACGTGCCAGACTACCTTGGCAAACGAGGAGCATTGATTTTTGTGGACCATTTCCATCAGGACACTACATTCTTGTCTCACGTGATTGGACTACTCCAGATTATTTAGCTATATATACTATAAGGCCGTTATATTACTTAATAATAAAGACCACTCAAGTGGTATGATGATGATGATTAGACTATAGAATTGTTACATCCAGCAAGGCCACAATTCCAATTCTGGATAAAAATCTTTTCGGAGAATGGAATACCCGAAGTGGTGAAGTCGGACAAGGGATCTCCATTTCAGTCAGAAGAATTTGCAAAGTTTGCAGAAGAACCTCAACTTCTACCACCACAGAATTATCCCCAGATGGCCAGAGGCCATGGAGAAGTAGAAAGATTTATGACGGGACCATCAAGAAAGCTGTTCGCACGGCACAAGATGAAGGTAGACCTTGGCGTCCAAGAACTCTGGAAATGTGTTCGCAGCTATAGAACAACTCCTCATACATTTTCCACAACAGTAGCTCCAGCTGAAGCACTTTATGCTCGCAGTATTCGTACCACCTGGGCCTCAGCTCAAACCAACCAACCAGTGAATAGAGAAACTAGATGAAATCATCAGAAGAAATGATGAGAAGGCTAAACAACATTCAAAAGTCATATGCGGACACAAAACGTCATGTGAAACAGTCTGATATCAGAGTAGGCAACAAAGTTCTTGTCAAGAACGAAGGAAATGGAGAAAACTGGTACACCTACAAGTGCGCCCCCCTACACTGTTACAGAAAGAAAAAGGCGCCCAAGTGCGTAGAAAGAGCTGGTCACCGCATGAAAAGAAATGTCTCAACCTGAAAAAAAAAGTACAAACACACTTGAAGTAGCAAAAGAGTACGGTTAGCGATGAGGATTCTGACATCGATAACGTCGAAAGAACCAGAACAGGTGCGTTCTTCTCAAACAGCAATCCAAATCGTCATCGAAGACCACCATCTGACCTTAATTATGACACCACTTAAGTTGAAGTATGAATACAGGTTGTAACAACAAGAACAGTATGAACAGTCTAAATAAGAACCACACACATACTGTCGTTACGGATTAAAGTTTTACAGTTATTTACAAGTAATTCACAAGTGATTTTGATATAATTCAACTTTGATTCTTAATACATACTGAAAGCCTAACTACATCCTTTCAAAATAAAAGAAGGAAGGGATGTAGTATCTAATGCTACATTATATATAAACGTGGCATCACCTTACATTCGCCTCCCGGCAATCCTCACACTCGGCACTTCTTCTACTAGTCGGTCGGCTAAATGAATAAACTGGTCATTTACTCTGTTAACAAAGCAAGTCTCAAGAGTCCGTTTATAAACCCCGAATATTATACATGTTAACGAGATTTTTGCATTGACCTCTACACATGGATAGCGGGCTGCCGCACAGTTGAATGTTCGCCGAGTGAAACAACAGGAAGTTGCTTTTCTACCTTGGCAATATAGCGGGAAACAATGCATACACCTGCTTGTGCACATATTCCACACAGATGTTCTAATGTTATAGAAAATTCCTTTAACTTCGACAAGGTGTATGCATTGTTTCCCGCCATATTGCCAAGGTAGAAAAGCAACTTCCTGTTGTTTCAATCGGCGACTCAGACCCGCTATCCATTTGTAGAGGTCAGTCGATTTTTCTTTAGATTCGTTTTGAATGAGATGAGTGCAGGGGATGTTTGAAGGTGTGGATCCAAAGTAGACCAGAGTAAAAAAATGCAAATGGTGCGCCCGCAGGCGGAGTGCCCATCTCTCTGTCATTGGCGTTTCGGCCAAACTCCCTCATTGCTCAAAGAGATTGATTCGTGCCCTGGTCATGCGATTTACCAGCATTGCGACCGAGGTTGAGAAAATAATTATTTGAGATGTTTTCAGATACATTAAATTGTGGCATACTGTTTGATATATTAACAATGATAATCGGTAATTTGATCACTAATTATTAATAAGATTTCAGTGGTACTCATTTTTGATAAATATAGCATGTTAATGAAGTCTTAATGACTGAAAACATATCGTTATGAACACGCCTACTTAATCGGTATATCTCCTGGTGGCGCTATGAAAATCATCTATGGGCTCAGACGGGAGTGGCCAAGAAATCCAAATTTAGATGTTGTAATATGCATGTATGGATGGATGTATGGATGAATGTCTGTGTGTCCACACCTGTATAGTGGGGGACTGTAGTGTACAGGTCTTATGTGAGTGTGCAAATCCGGATAAAATTGTGAATTTTGGTACACAAGTACTTTATACATTGATAATCAAAACAATTGATGGAAGCACTTGTCACACCCTTTTCATGGCCCCCAGCTTGGATTTCAAGGTTACACAGGGGTAAAATGTTTAAAATGTTCCGATTGTGTTGAAAAGCACACCATGATGTCTGTCTTGTTACAAGGATTCCAAAAAGGTATTGTTTATACTACCTGTGACTTATAGTTTAGGAATTATGGGGTAAAAACTGTAAAAATGGTAAAAAAGTCAATTTTGGTTTGTACAGGGGTCAAAAATTAAAAGTTGCTCCAATTTTTGTCAAATGTGGTTCAAATTGTTGGCTTAGCTAATAGAATGAAATATAGGAATAGTTTTGACTATCTTACAAAAAAAAAAAAAAAAAAAAGATATATTAACAATGATAATCGGTAATTTGATCACTAATTATTAATAAGATTTCAGTGGTACTCATTTTTGATAAATATAGCATGTTAATGAAGTCTTAATGACTGAAAACATATCGTTATGAACACGCCTACTTAATCGGTATATCTCCTGGTGGCGCTATGAAAATCATCTATGGGCTCAGACGGGAGTGGCCAAGAAATCAAAATTTAGATGTTGTAATATGCATGTATGGATGGATGTATGGATGAATGTCTGTGTGTCCACACCTGTATAGTACAAACGGTCAACATTTGGCTATATCCTTTTTTTTCTAGACAAGCTAGAGTAGCCAAACTAACACTAACTTTAGAGTTAGTGTTAGGTAGAGAATGTGAAGCCTTGTAATGAAGTTAGGAGCGATGAAGACATTATTAAATATTTTCGCTTCAACTGTTTAGTTTAGGAGAAGTTAAATTCATGTCGATAGTTAATAACATTATATTTTATATGTGAAAACAAGGCTAATTGTTCCGTCTAAATGATAGGGGAAGTTTGTTATTCTTCCCTTTATTGCTTAGGAATATTATATGGTGAATAAAATAAATACTAAATATTAAAATAACTTCTAAAGACATATGATAACTTTTACCTTGCAATCAACAGATTTAGGAAGTTTATCACTTCTTCCTGCATTTATGGATATGGTGAATTAATTAAATTGTTTGTCATTTTAAAAAAAAAAAAAAAAAAAATTTGTTGGATAACGTGAAAACTAAGCATAGCAGATAAGGCAAACTATTCCTTATTTCAACCCTTTAAGCTAGGGAAACAATTTGCACCACATATTAACTGAATCAAAGCAACTTTTAACTTTTGATTCATGTACACACCAAAATTGACTTTTTCACCATTTTTACAGTTTTTGCCCCATAACTCCGGAACTATAAGCCATAGATAGTGTAAACTATACCTTTTTGGAATCCTTGTGACCAGACAAACACCATGGTGTGCTTTTTAACACATTCAGAATATTTACATTTTTTACCCCTGTATAACCTTGAAATCCAACCTGGACCCCTGTATAACCTTGAAATCCAACCTGGGGCCATTAAGGGGGGGTTGGCAATTTTATGGATTATCAATGCCTAAAGTACTTGTGTGCAAAAATTCACAATTTTATCCGGAAGCGCACACTCTTACACTACAGTCCCCTGCTAGTACAAACGGTCAACATTTGGCTATATCCTTTTTTTTCTAGACAAGCTAGAGTAGCCAAACTAACACTAACTTTAGAGTTAGTGTTAGGTAGAGAATGTGAAGCCTTGTAATGAAGTTAGGAGCGATGAAGACATTATTAAATATTTTCGCTTCAACTGTTTAGTTTAGGAGAAGTTAAATTCATGTCGATAGTTAATAACATTATATTTTATATGTGAAAACAAGGCTAATTGTTCCGTCTAAATGATAGGGGAAGTTTGTTATTCTTCCCTTTATTGCTTAGGAATATTATATGGTGAATAAAATAAATGCTAAATATTAAAATAACTTCTAAAGACATATGATAACTTTTACCTTGCAATCAACAGATTTAGGAAGTTTATCACTTCTTCCTGCATTTATGGATATGGTGAATTAATTAAATTGTTTGTCATTTTGATGTTTTGCGGAATAATTTTCAACCCCACGTAAATATTTAGTATAGCTTGCCAAGGTCAAAAAATAGATTTTGCTTATAACTTGTGGAAAGGCTTTGGGTGGAATGTGCCGAAATGCACTTTGTTTATTCAAATGAGGCTTGTTGCCATAGCAACGTACCATTTTGTGTTTTGGGCAATTTTCAGCTATTTTGGAGCTGAAAAAGTGAAAAGTTGCCTTTTCAGAAGGTGCCATTGCCTGAACAGTTGACACTATGTTTACAATTTAGTTTCATAATCAAATAGCCCCATCTTCATTCTATTCAAATAATCAAAAATTGTGCTCAAAATATGCTCTTTACTATGGATTTTGGACCTGGCAACACTGTAAGTTTACAACTATGAAAAATTGACTTTTTGGCCTATGTTTGCAAGAGTAAAAATCTACTTGCGCACTGTTCTAGAATATTGGCTTTCTGCATGTCAGTAAAACAGACCTTGCCCCAAACATATCTGATGAGAACAGCTTGGGGAAATATATTTATCATAGGGCAGTGTTGCCAGAAAAAGAGACATTTTGCGAAAATGCCAATTTCTCATGTAGTGAAATTTGTGGGCTTTAATTGGTCAAATTGTTGTATGAAGATGCATTTCTGGTCATGTTTGCCTAATTTTCTATCATTCTGAATGTTCTTGATGACATATAGTCAGTTCAGTTGATTGGCGGCTAATAAAGTGTTGCCAGATGCTCAGTATGTTGTTATTTTTGTACATGTCCATTCACTATAATCAGTACATTAAATGGTATAGTTTAAGGTTGCATTCCTGTACATATCATGTTCCTGGTTTTCTATCTTTCTGAATATTTTAAAGGCAATCAAAATATTTTGGTGATATTTGATAGTGTTGCCAGATTCTAAATCTGTTATCATTTTGTGCAATCTACATCGTTATATGGTGTAATAGCTTGAATCAAATATTATAAAAAGATAATACTGCAGTCAGATTTTCTTCAAAATATACTGCAGTTCAAATCTTGTGGGAAAGCATCATGATCATTGAAATATTAAATAAGGCTGCCAAAATGGCAACTTGGCTCCTTTGTTGGCACATTTCCTTAGTGTTATCCTCAATTACTTTCACCATCCCTCGTCTAACCAACTTTTTCTGAAACACCTTTAACTCCCCCTTTAATTTTGCTTAGAAAACACTTACGCTAGTTTATTTTATTTCAACATATGGCTATGTGTCTCCTCTTCCTATTGACAGCAAATTAGTACTAACAACCCTCTTTATGATGTCACAATGACATCATAATCATATACTAGTAGGATGTTTTAAATTTAAAAACTCATGATGTTTTAAACAACCTCCATGGTTAAACTAGGGTTTATACACTGGATACTGCCAAAGCTATTCATTTAACTTATCTTAGTCCTATTAATGTAATATGATTTTTTTTACAAAGTAAAAAATAAAATACGGCTGCCAAATGAATAAAACAAATGGATAAAATGAAAATACAAATAGTAAAAAATATCACAGCGAACCTTTTGAAATTGATTCAGCATGTTCAGCGAATTCTTATTGGGGCTGAATTCCTACATTACATCCGAATATTTTAGAAGCAATCAAAATATGTTTATTGTTCTGTATTTGTGAATGAAGAAGAGAGGCAAGATAACAAAGAGCCAATGGGAAAAGCAACTGCCTCTGCCCTGGTTGGGAACTTCCAAACCCAACCAGGTGGAAAGCGAGGAGGGGACTAAAAGAAGGCACATAGCATTGACCCGCCTCACCCTAGGAAATGCTTTTTCCCAATAGGGAGAGGAGATGAAGAAAATACTCGTAACCAGGGAGGTGGTGGGTGGGAAGCAGATGCACCTATGGTGAGCACAAACTGATATGCCGCCTCACCCTAATACACCAACCAAGGGTGCCAGCTCTGCAAGGGTGCCAAACATGGGTGCCACACATGGAGAGCGAGATAAGAGTAGGACATCCATTGCTTTAACAATAAACCAAGTTAAGAAACCTAACTTTCCCTCTTTTTGGTGAAATTAGATAGTGTTCCCAGATTCCAAATTTGTTGTCATTTTGTGCAATGTACATCATTATATGGTGTAACAGTTTGAATCAATATTTAAAAAAAATAAGATAATACTACAGTCAGATTTTCTTCAAATTATATTGCAGTGGGAAAGCATCATCGTCTTTGAAATAATAAATGTGGCTACCAAAATGACAATGTGAATCCTTCATTGAGACATTCCCATTGTATCATCCTCAATTGCTTTGATATGTTGAAAGACGAATAACCTTAGTCAACCATCCAGGGTCAACAATATGCTAGATATTTTCTGTAACATGTCTAACCCCCAATAGTAGTAAATTTATTTGGTGTTAATGTATAATTATGAATTCTCTCTTTCTTTTGACAGCAAATAAGTACCACCGTCCATGCATCATCAATTCCAGGAAGTTCTGCTATTTTTGGAGAAAAATGGAAGATTTTTAATTTTCAGCCACAAATCTTGCAATATAAAAATGGAATCGTTGTCAAGTTTTTGCTTTATGAAAGGAAAAAGCTATTTAGAAAAAGGGACAGCAGTCCCAAATAGCTAGTCGTCCGATTATGTGATCAAAGAATAAGAGAGCAATATAATGGCCCTAAGTGACCCCAGAATGTCCTTTGACCTTCCTATCTGTTACCCCACATAAGACTCCTTGTCTCAATGTATAAGTATAAAAAAGTACGAACTTCATCCATTACTGCACTAAAAAGCTATGCTAAGTTGAAAAAGTGCCAACCAAAAGTGTATACTAGAGCAATTTAATGGCCCTAAGTAACCCCAGAATGACCTTTGACCTCATCTGTTACCCCACATAAGACCCCTTATTTCAATGTATAAGCACACCAAGTATGAACTTAATCCATTAGTGGACTAAAATGTTACAGTAAGTTGAAGAGTGTTAACCAAAATGTGTATACTAGAGCAATATAATGACCCCCCACATAAGCCTCATTGTCTCAATGTATAAGCATACCAAGTATTAACATGATCCATCACTGGACTAAACAGTTATAGTAAGTTGAAAAAGTATCCACCAAAAGGTGTATACTAAATGTTTGAGATACACACAGAGACACGCAGACACACAGAAAGGCAATATGTTGAAATAAAATAAACTAGCGTAAGTGTTTTCTTAGCAAAATTAAAGGGGGAGTTAAAGGTGTTTCAGAAAAAGTTGGTTAGGGATGGTGAAAGTAATTGAGGATAACACTAAGGAAATGTGCCAACAAAGGAGCCAAGTTGCCATTTTGGCAGCCTTATTTAATATTTCAATGATCATGATGCTTTCCCACAAGATTTGAACTGCAGTATAATTTGAAGAAAATCTGGCTGCAGTATTATCTTTTTTAATATTGATTCAAGCTATTACACCATATAACGATGTAGATTGCACAAAATGATAACAGATTTGGAATCTGGCAACACTATCAAATATCACCAAAATATTTTGATTGCCTTTAAAATATTCAGAAAGATAGAAAACGAGGAACATGAGATGTACAGGAATGCAACATTAAAATATACCATTTAATGTACTGATTATAGTGAATGGACATGTACAAAAATAACAACATACTGAGCATCTGGCAACACTGTATCAGCCGCTAATCACCTGAACTGATAATATGTCATAAAAAACATTCAGAATGATAGAAAATTAGGCAAACATGACCAGAAATGCATCTTCATACAACAATTTGACCAATTAAAGCCCCAAAATTTCACTAGGAAATTCCGGTAGGAAACCCAGGATCCACGTATTGGTGACGTCACATCGTCTATAAAACTGTGGCATAAAATTAGCACTGGGAAATCCCGGTGTAGAAGTAATTAGCCTATAGTCCGGCGTACTCATAGTCCGGGAACAATGGGGAACAATAGGGCAATCGATTCAGTTGACTCTTCACTCAAAGGACATCGCCGGATAAGGAGAGAAGGAGGCCCTCTATAATCATAATAGTTATATTTCACCATCAATTTTGAGTTGGTGTTTGACAACTACTTTATCATGTACGCAAGGTGTTTTTTATCCCCAAAATACACTTCTATCAAGAAAAAATGAGAAAAGTCTGAGAAACTTCAGGGGTATGCTCTCTGGAAAAAGCAAAGCTTAGAGCATGCCTCCATTTCAATGACCATTGATTACTTATATGAAGAAACATGAAGATGTGCATAGCTGCTCTTTGTCATGGAGCTTGAAGTGACGCCTATAGATAGACCTTTTGTCCTTCATAAGCTACAAAGAGGCTTCATGAGGCAGCCCTTTATAACAATACCCAAATACCTATAGCTTATGCTGCTAAGATTTGGATTATATAACCTTCTTCACACCAAGCAGACCCTGGAATACAACACAATGGCCCATGACCGCGCTATTTATATCATGAGCAAGTTAACGACACTATGAGCTAATAAAATTACAATTCCCATGGCGCAGTTCAATAGCTTTCATTCACCGTTGTATTGAGCAAATACATCCCCTGTATTTTAGTATGATTTATGATACCCAGGACGTGCATGGTCAGCTGTTGTTAACATGTGCTCATCCAAGGCTACTGAACAGAGCCCTTGGTAGATTAGCATGCCTTACCATATAGTGATATGGTATGGTTTGTATGTAAAAAGTGTGTTGCCCGGTTTGTTGTTGTTTTTGGCAATTCCATTTAGTGTTCCGGCCCCCCAGAAAACAAAAATGCAAAAATGAGGTCTTTCCACCCCAAGAACCAGAACGCCACTCACAAAAAAAAAAAAAAAAAAAAACGGCGTACTCATAGTCCGGGAACAATGGGGAACAATAGGGCAATCGATTCAGTTGACTCTTCACGCAAATTTAGTTTCACGCTTTATTCCGTTATCGTCTATGGAGCCCCGGAATGTGGCTCCCGCCGGACTATATCTGCTTTCACACCGGGTTATATTCCTGCACGAAATAATCAATAGAAATCTTATGGACCTGTACAGACATGACATAGTTGAATGGGAATTATAGGCTTTCACTCTGAATAGGCATCATTGATTTCATCCAGGAAACACAAGAAGGATCCACCGAAAATCCCACTCATGTAAATGGTGATTATAGTGGTGATACATGAAATAGAGAAACTAAATAGCATACAGTGCAGTGATAGGAGTTAGGATTGCTCATGTTTTAATACTGGTGCTGTTTCCCTTCCATTTAGGATGTCTGATAGCGAGAGTGAGACTGATAATGCAGTGCGACGTTATGGATTCTTCCTGTGTCCAAAATGCGGACGTCGGTGGGAAAGCGCGTACGTTTGGTGTCTTAGAGGTACATATGCGGTAAGTCTGATTCATTACATCAACCAATATACTTAGGAACGCACCATTAAATATCAGGGGGTGTGCTATTTGGATCGAGCGAATTCCACTTTTGGCGATTTCTTTATCTTTTTTTTTTAGTTGGATGGGGGAAGTTGTGCAGACATCAACTCAGAGGTTTTAACACTTGTGTAATATCTTTTCCGGTCGCAACTTTTTCCAGGTTGAGGTCCCTCAGGCTTTTGTTCGAAATATCTAACCGTAAATGGACTCCATTTACGGTTAGAAGCCCTATGTAGTCTGGAATGGGCGGCCGAACGCATTACGTAATCAAAACATAATTTGCATAACAGTACTGAAAACGCTCTCTGACTGAATTTGCCGGCTAAACGTAACACAATGTTGTAATTTGTTACTACTACAGATCTAGAACTTACATATTGGCTGCTTGGACATTAATTCGTTTCATATCTTGGTTGATTCCAGTGAAAATTGTCGCATTCTGTTTTGTGATCAAAGCAGCTAACCAACACGATGTGTGAAAAAAAAAAAAAAAAAAAAAAGCCCAAGGGGGGGGGGGGGGTTCCTAGGGACCCAACCCAGATAACCACTTTCCCATGGGAGTTTGATCATGACACTAACACAAGTAAATGAACCTATGACCTATGGGCAATTGAAGATGCCACTCTCCGAAAAAGAGTGGTTCGCACATTTCCATCCTCAGCAACTCCAATATAAGGTTTTGAACCAAATAATTCATTATATCTACACTAGAATAACCAATTAAAATAATCTTTGCAAAATATAGCCAAATTTATACCATCTTGTATTTTTCTCAGAAACTTTAAAAATCACCTTGGTTTTCCCATAGACTTACACAGTAAGTTTGATTTAAGTATTATTAATTATTAATTAATTGCCTCCTAAGGTATTATATCTAAGCAAATAATCCCAAGATTTAATTACTTTATTTTTTTAATTAGTAAAATATCTTGATTTTTTTCACTTCCGTTAGTGCCCAAGGGGGGGTTCCTAGGGACCCAACCTAATTATTCTAATGAAGCCGTGGGCGGATTTAATTTTTTTTAGTATCAGGAGAAGCGTATTCATTAATCAGACAATTAGCAAAAAACTCCTTGAAAAATTTGATTGCGTAACTGAGAAATCGCAAAAAAATCAAATGTTGGGTACTATGGAACCCCCCCCCTTGGGCACTTAAGTGTTAATTTAAGATATTTGATATTGAAATTTAAAAACATTGTTCACGTGTGTAGATCTATTCACATTTTATTTCTTCCATTGATAAACTTACAATTGGGACCATTCCATTTGTGCTTAAAGGGTTGAGCACAACTTCGTTACAAATATTTAGTTCCGTTTTTTTAATGCATTATCCCTTATTGCACCTTTCAAAATATGTAATTTGAAGGGGTAATTGGTCCTACAGCTATGCCGTATTCAATTGCCAAACGATCACATACACGTATAAAATGAGGGCGACATTCCAGATTTTCCTTGACGTTGTTTAAGAATTGTTTCCCCCTATGCGATAAATAGTACAGTCCATTATATTGCATTATGGTCTGAAAATTATCTCTGCCCCATAACATTTCATAGAGCTGTCTACTCATCCGGGTCACTTGCCGGTGCTTAGCCTTTATCATCGGCCCTCGATGCCGGGTGCTACTAGTCCGGTTAGAACCAGACCTTATCGCGCAGCGGGAAATTTGTATTCCCAAAGCTTTAGTTTTTCTTTTACGTACTGTAGAATAGGATGCGATACGATGCCCTATTCCCATATTTGAAGTATTTGACCATCGAAACAGGATTCTATAGATACCTGAGACTATCCTGAGTCAGAATATTTACATTGTCGCAGATTTTTTTACCTCTTTCGTGTCAAAATCCAACGAATAAATTTGCTTCTCAAAGCCCTAAAATGTCTTCTAGTGCGAATCAACAAACGCTGACGGGACGGCTAACTACGCTGGTTTAATGCGCCTTGGACTTCGCTTCATGGCTCAAACTATGTCAGTTGTGAAATGGTGAGAGACCAAAGTTGCAGGGAACCAGCGTAACGTCTAACTTCCTGACCTTGCGAGACGGGTCAGCTGACGGGAATTTCTAGTGCCATAAGGTTGAACATGGGAAGACTTTCTTTCATCAGACAAGCAGATAGAGACATAATTTGCTACTTGTGCTGTGGAATAAAAGTAGTAGTAGTAGTAGTAGTAGTAAAACTTTATTTATTCAGGTAACTCAAATCAGTTATACAAACTGGTCTCTCATGAGACCCTGATATACATATTATAATTACAAGTGAAAGATAATAAACATTTATACTTTTATGTACAAACAATAATTTATGTGATAATGTTTGATTTATTAGAGCAGCATGAAATAAGATTTCAATCAAGTTTGCCTTAAAATACGGGTAAATATACCAAGGAAAAAAGAGTGGCAGAAATTATATTGACACTGAAATAAATATAAACAAGCAAAGCAATAAAAACAAGATTAAAACACATATTTTAGATTTAAATTGGTAACATTCATTCTGAAAAATTTCGGCGGACATGGGGTGAAAGAGTATTCCACATGAAGCACCTCTGTATTGGAATGTTCGTTTGCCAGGTATGATGCTCCAAGTGGGTATGACGAGTGTATTTAATACATGATTGGCTACGAGTATTTTGGGTGTGAATATTAGAAGTAAAAGTAAATGGTGATGATAAGTAAGAAGGAGCATCGTTTTGAAGACATTATAAGACAAGGAGAAGAATATATTTGCTCCATCTTTCACTTAATTTATCAAGGTTGCTCATCATATCTCAAATAGGTGTACGAATGTCAGCAGAAAGTAGCACACGGGCAAGTTTGTTTTGAAGAATTTGAAGAGAATTGCTAAGTTCAAAATTGCAGTTTGACCAAACTGGACTGCAGTAATCAAAGTGTGGAAAAATCAAGGTATTGGCAAGCAGATTAAGAGTAGATGAGGGGAGATAAAACTTAACCCTGCGAATAACACCAATGCGTTTAGAAATAATAGAGGAGATATAATCAATACGATTATACCAAGATAAGTTTGGATCGAAAATGACACCAAGTACTTAAACTTGTCGACTCTATCAATAGTGTCATTGCAATAAGTAAGAGAAAAGTTTTGAAAATTGCTCAAACCATGTTTTGTTCCAAAAATCATGTACTTGGTTTTCTTAATATTTAAGGTGAGCTTGTTGGCTTCAAACCAATGCGCAATAGTCAGCAAATTATCATTCATATCAATTTGGAGAGAATTTGAGTCGGATGAGCTAAACAATAGAGTTGTATCATCAGCGTACATGGCACATTCGCAATTAATACAATCAGGAAGAGAGTTGACATAAATAATAAATAACAATGGACCCAAGGTTGATACTTGTGGTATGCCAATATTGATATTTCTAAAATCAGAATGAGTGGAATTAATATTTACAGCTTGAGTTCTACCACATAGATAAGATTTGAACCAATCAAGAGTAGTACCAGTGACACCATAGTTTTTGCCTTTTTTAGATCAAGGAATAAGGCACCAGTTACTTTATCCTGATTCATATTATTTAATATATAGTCCGAAACATCAATGAGAGTGGTGGTAGTAGAATGCTTGTGTCTAAAACCAGATTGGCATGAATTTAAAATGTTATTTTCAGTCAAAAATGGTAAAGCTGGTTGTGAACAGCACGTTCAATAATTTTGGAAAGAATTGGCAGAACAGATATAGGCCTATAATTGGTAACATCAGATTTGTCACCATCCTTAAAATAGGAGTCAATTTGGCATGCTTCCAATCATTTGGAAAAGTTGATGTGTACAAAGAAAGATTACATATGTAGGCCAGTGATTTACAGATAATAGGTGCAGCCAATTTCAAAAGCTTAGTATTAAAGTTACAAAGACCAGGTGATTTTTTGTTGTCCATTTTACGAATTTCATCCAGAACAAACTCTGGTGTCACATAATCAAAAATAAAATTATTATTGATATTCTCATTGCAAAGGTTATTTATATTATTTTCATCATCAACAACTTTACTAGCTAGATTATTACCAATCCTCATTAGGTTTATTGTATTAATATTTTAATAGTTGACCATAATTTGTTAGAATCATTGACATTCTCATTTATGGCATTACTACAGGCTGTCCCAAAAAAATGTTAACACTCGGAACGACGACATTTTGATAAAAAGAAAAGTACGCATGGGTCTTTGTTTAGTATCCCTTTAAAGCCAATAAAATAAGCTTTAATATGCCATTTAAAAAAAAAAAAAAAAAAAAAAGAAAGATTACATATGTAGGCCAGTGATTTACAGATAATAGGTGCAGCCAATTTCAAAAGCTTAGTATTAAAGTTACCAAGACCAGGTGATTTTTTGTTGTCCATTTTACGAATTTCATCCAGAACAAACTCTGGTGTCACATAATCAAAAATAAAATTAGTATTGATATTGTCATTGCAAAGGTTATTTATATTATTTTCATCATCAACAAATTTACTAGCTAGATTATTACCAATCCTCATTAGGTTTATTGTATTAATTTTTTAATAGTTGACCATATTTTGTTAGAATCATTGACATTCTCATTTATGGCATTACTACAGTAATTCTTTTCAGATACTTATTCATATTATTGGCCTTATTTCTTAATATCCTAGCAGTTTTCCAATCATCTGCATTATTGGTTTTATGGGCCTTTTTTATAGAAGTGGTCCCTTTCTCTTGTTAAATCAATGAAGTCCTTATTGATCCATTCAGGAAGTGGTGAACCCTTAACAAGTTTCTCTTTTATTGGTGCATGGGTATCACATACATTATTGAACAAAAAAAAAAAAAAAAAAAAGAATTTGTACTCTCCTTTTTGACGAAGCATATCTTTTGTTCTACATATCGCATTGAAATGAAATAAACGGCAAATAAAAGCTTATTTAGTTAACTTTATGAGCATACCAAACAAAGACCCATGCGTCCTTTTCTTTTTATCAAAATGTCGTCGTTCCGAGTGTTAACATTTTTTTGGGACAGCCTGTACAGTAATTCTTTTCAGATACTTATTCATATTATTGGCCTTATTTCTTAATATCCTAGCAGTTTTCCAATCATCTGCATTATTGGTTTTATGGGCCTTTTTTATAGAAGTGGTCCCTTTCTCTTGTTAAATCAATGAAGTCCTTATTGATCCATTCAGGAAGTGGTGAACCCTTAACAAGTTTCTCTTTTATTGGTGCATGGGTATCACATACATTATTGAACATGTCAGTGCAAACATCAAGTGCATCATTAACATCATCATGATTGAAAACTATATCCCAATTATAACTTTTTATAGCATTAACAAAATCTTTATTATTTAATTTATTTAGCGAACGGTACTTAATTGTTTTAAAATGTACTGAAGAGTTCAATGCAGCTGTAGGGATACGAAATATTGAGTAAATTTAACTAAAACTTTCGTCAATTAGATGTTCGCTCTAATCGGGCTTCGCCCTTCGCTGGCGTAGTTTTCCGAGGTGAGCAGTGATCACTAGAGTGCCACCTGGGCATCCTTGAGCACTTGCAACTGGACTATTTTACCCAGGTATGTGCGCGACGGCGTAGTCCTATAAAAAGTTCCTTCTAGAGTTGCTTCGGTGCTTGTCATTAAAGTCTGACTCAGAGATTTCGAAATATTATTTTTTTGTGTAAAGATGTTCGCTCTAATCGGGCTTCGCCCTTCGCTGGCGTAGTTTTCCGAGGTGAGCAGTGATCACTAGGGTGCCACCTGGGCATCCTTGAGCACTTGCAACTGGACTATTTTACCCAGGTATGTGCGCGACGGCGTAGTCCTATAGAAATTTCCTTCTAGAGTTGCTTCGGTGCTTGTCATTAACTATTGAATAAATCGTGATTTGTCACGTGGTGGTTTAAAACTGTTAACTCCTCTACTACTTTTGTACTTCTCCGTTAAGATACTAATGTTCTCTCTGTATGTTGCAGCCTATGTACGGTCAAGAATGTGCCCGATGTAAAGAACAGGGTAACAAAGTGATGATATTCCCGCACACAGTTAAAGGACTCAGATGTCCCAAATGTGGATCGCGTACTGCATGCGATTGCTTTGCCTCTGATGATGATGAAGAGCAATCTGAAAGTGAGGGTAAGAACAATGACAATACAATACAAATAAAACTAGTAGTAGGGTTATAAATGAGAATCCCATTCTAGAAGTTGGGGGAAGAAGGTTTGAAGATGTTTTTCTATAGTTTGGAGGGTGCTGAATCATAATTTTTGGGGTCCAACCTCTGGAAAATGTGGGGAACTTTGAAAAATAAGGGGTAAAATTAGTACAGGGGTAAGTTTGAAATCAAGTAGAAGTGTTGTGAATAGAAATAATAGATTTCTGCACTGGCGTGCACGGACTAATTCTTTTCTCAATTCTGTATTTGTTGCATTCCCTAGACTATGGGAAAGTATTCCTGTTGATATCCGTAATGCTGATTCTTTATATCAATTCAAGTCATTATGTAAGCAGCATTTTCTTATTAACTGATGTTTATTCGCTTGCTTATTCATCTACAAATGTATTTTTGCAATAATTATTTGTGTATGCATGTATATCTTTATTTGCATAGGAAAGAAATCCACATCATTGTGTTTGGGCTTTGTAGCCCATTTTTCTTTCCCGAGTTACTATTTTGCCTCATGCTTTAATTAGTAACTCAAATTAATATTATTAATATTATTATTATTATTATAAGTCAAAACGTGTTTTAATGTGCAACTATGTACTTGTCTCATTATAAGGATTAAAAAAGGTATCGTTTGTCTAGGTTCTGACCTTTAGTTATAATTTTGGTATCAGAAGAAAACTATTTTTCTCATTTACCCTATGAAATCTTATAGGGCTAAAGGTTTGGTTTGGATGTTATAAGCGAAAATATGCCCGCCCGATTTTGGTCGACCAATGTTAACTTTACACAGTACTCTATGGGGGATTACAAAATCACGTTTTTAGCTCTAACTTAAAAACGGGTTTAGATATCGCCGCGAAACTTTGCAGATGGGGTTTTGGGGTGAAGGCCGTGCTCTCAAGATGAACAATTTATAGATTTAAATCGGGCCATCCCCTTTAAGGAAGGACAGACAGACATATGGACAGATGATAGACAGCCTTAGCTTATTAATATATCCGTTATAGTTCCTACAGGGATGTAGTGGTATTTGTGTTGTTAGATCTAGGAGCACTTTCCCCGTAAACACAAGCAGGGGTCCGTTCCGTGATTTTTGAAAAGTGGCAAAAATGGGATTTAAGGGAATATATAAAACCAAAACCAAAACAAAACGGAGAACAGTAACGTGATAGTCTTGTCTTTATGTAAGGAATCGTGAAAATTGACAGGACGACACCTACAGATGTCTTTCTTAGCCCTTTACCTGGACCCGTGCTAGGCAATTTCCTGGGCCTCGCACACCAAAGACTTTATCGGTAAGGATTGACCGGTTTTGACATGCTGACAACACACTTGTGTGGGCAGACCAGCCGATATCGAGTTACAGTTTCATTGAAAAACAGCTTAGAGGCGAGACATTGTGTCTTGAAATCAAGAGCAGGTTCCGACCAGAATTGCCCATATGTCTCGCTAAAACAGTGAAACCGCAGAAACGAATATGGGCCAAAGTCCGGGGAAAGCTCTAAAATAATTCAACTGACGGACTAATGAACATTTCTGGTAGAAAACATGGCCTTAACCTGCTTAACACAATGATGAATGGAATCCTGACTGTGTGATGTTATATAACATAGTTTTTATGGCGAAATATCACTCAACATTGTTCAGGGAATGCGGATCATTATGTGTAGCCCTAACTGAACTAGGGTAACTATTGTTCTTCCAGATGAGGATGTGTGTGAGGAATCTAATAGCTCCGACGAGGATAGCGATGACGAGGAAGACTCGGAGGAAGGCTCGGAGGAAGACTCGGAGGAAGACTCGGAGGAAGACTCGGAGGAAGGCTCGGAGGAAGACTCGGACGAAGACTCGGACGAAGAAGATGAAGAGGACGATGACTCGGACGAGGATGAAGAGGAAAGTGAGGAAAGTGACGAAGACGACAGCATGAAGAAGACGAAGATGAAGACGACGAAGAAGACGACAACGAGTCGCTAATGTGCGGCACTCTAAGAAGGCCCATAGGTCAGATTTGTGTGGAAGATGCCTCAGTGGAAAACCGTGCACATTTCGACACTGAACTTGAAACGATACTGTAAAACTGGATAGAGAAAATAAGACGGGAGTTGGTACGTTTGTAATGTACGTCTAAAGGGGTGGATCACTCCGTTCCAACATGATTGGGTCCTTATTTCAAAATATTAGTTTAACAGAGGAGTCCTGTTATTTTCCAGCTGATGCTCTATTTCATTGTAGAATATGGAATTGTAAGTGTTTACATTCCAAAATCAAAGTAATTGCCTTCCTAAAGGTGAAAGTCATATGCTTTTTATTGAGTTTTAAAATAAGGACCTAAATTATTTTAATAAATTATTCGTATTAAGAACCTCACCTTTTTGTCGGCCTACTATCCAAAGTAACGGATTGAATTTACGTTATGACCGATATTCAAGAACAAAATGTTACTGATTTAACTTCATTGTCACTGGGTCTCCTTGTAGTCTTAGAATCAGATGTTCTAAACTCCAGAACAAGTTCTCTAGCTACTCGCTTAATTTGTTATCATCAATACAGAGATAAGTAAATCTGAAAAAAATCATAAAAGATATTTACATTCATTCTATTTTTATACTGTTAAAAGTATTGTAATACCGCTGAAACAATAGGGCGCTTGCACGGCAGGTCAAAAGGTTATCTTGGCCAGACTTGCCTCCAGAACAACCCAAGCATGCAGAGAATGAAAAATAGCTGAAATGTTCAGGTGAACCAGGTGAATGCATTGATTCTTCGCATCCTTGGATGATCTGGAGGGCAAAACAAAGTCCTATTCATATATATTATAATTTACTTCCGTGCCAAGGGGCCCTAATAAGAAATCCATAAAATGGAGTTGCATTTCATTCAAGATCCTGTCGACTTTGTACGGCATATTAAATAATGTGTTCGTTGGATGAGAGATATAAGTGTCCTCAATGACAATTTGGTTCATGCGACGCAAAATTCTATTGGAGTTGAATCTAAATCGACGTTTCTGCACTGAATGCAGGATTTCGGTCCGAAGTGTGTCCAAATGGCCTTTATATTGCCGCCTTGTGTTTACTTGGTGTCAGCAAGGTCTCAATAACATGGTTATGAGAGAAAGTTTCGTGGACTTGGTGCACGGAAGGCAATCGCATCCATAGAAGGCAAAGGTCTGGGGCACACTGGAGATTAACTAGGTAAAAACAACAAAGGTCAAATTTGTACCTTATTGGACAGTCGCGTAACATTTCTTGTCTCGGATCCCCCGGCCTTGGGAAAGCCTTTGTTTTCTGTGGCAGTCGCGGCCTTCCATGTACCCCTCCGCCAAACTTGCGCTAAAACTATGTTCACGAGACCTTGCCTCTGGGTAAAAGCCCTGGACTCTGGGTAGTCCTCACAAATTTTCGTCCCGCCATTGAAAGCTTTCTTATCTTAAGCATGGTCGCGTGATGGCGTGAGCATGACAATCCCATGTCCCAAGGCTCCTATTTTTCATACAAGAACATAGATAGTGATGAAATCTCAACTCAAATCCTCGGAAATCTATGTGCAATCGATGTTGCAACACTTCTAGCAAGTGTGTGTTTCTTTTGGTTCTCATTTAGGTGCATAACGTTGAGATTTCTCAATTCCTCAAATAATTATGCATATATTCTTAAAATCTGTGAAAATGTAAGCCATTTCAATTTGGCTGATGCCGGGTTCGATTCCCGACAATTGAACCCAGAATAGTACGCGCGGCGTATTGATGTTATTTTATTGAAGCGCTCGGCGTCATACGCGTTTTGCTACGTTCGCTCGCGCCTGCCAACGTTTCTTCTGGCTGAGATGATCGTTGCGTCAACGGGTTGTTTCGATTGTTGTCACTTGGGTGGTGACATTCCTTTCTTGTTTTATTTAACCATAAATCAATCGCTAATTGGTGTAAAGATGACCTTAATGATAAAGCTGTTTAGAAATGAGAATAAAGGTATTAAGTTTGGGAACCGTTACTCTCTTTACGACAAATGATGACCCCGCGGCGACACCATTATTTTTTGCGTGGCAGAACGCGGCTCCGCCTCGTTCTTCACTAAATAATGGTATCGCCTTGGGTCAATTCGTCGTAAGAGAGTAACCGGTGTAAAGAAACTGAGTATCCCCCATGAGAGAGTGTCCTGCTAACCATAGCAACAATGTACGGAATAAGAAACCGTGAACCTGGTATCCGAGGCCTTTTGGGTACAGTGCTGAAACAAATGATGCAAGACAGCACTCAATGGAGAACAGAATATACCGATAGGTGGTCAGGACCCCAGTCACACGGACCTGTATTATAATGACACCGGTTTTCCCAAAATCATACCTCATTCTCTAAATAATGTACGCATATCATGTGGTCTATTCGCAGATAGTTCTATACACTTTCTTCGCATTCATGCCAATTTGGCCACTAATTGACTAACACAAGCAGCATGTTTCTCCAATTTCTACAGAGTTAACAGCTTCAAATAACTTTGACGTACTTTTTCATATTTACAATAACATCTTGCAAGACGCGCTAATTCCTCTCAGCTATCCCTACTTCAGCAATCGATTTCCTTCCCCCGATCTTAAAATGCTATAATTATGGTTCTTGGCATCATCTATCTGTTTGAAAATACAGGTCAAATCGGGGTATTAGAAGCATCGATTTTGTGAAAGGCAATTTGAAGTACTAGTAATTAAATTTCTGTGGTGTCATGGAACTAGGCAAATTCATAGGGACTCGGAAGTAAACGTACAAATGTGCATAAGCCACAGAGGTAAAATATTTGGCATGGGAATTATTACGTAGGCCGTACCATGCAAGCGACTGTTCAAGTGGATTTACGCACAGACAACGTGGCTTTCGGTGGTTACACAAGGATATGCACTGGGTCCTGTGCTTTCTTTTTTCAATATACCAATATACACCATCATTTGGGAGAAATTATAAAAAAAATATAACCTTCAATATCATGGTTTACGCTTAGGCTCACATATATATATTTCATTTAATTCCATTCAATTTGAAGCTGAATCTGCTCTGGCACAACTAGAATTATTTATTTCTGAAATCGCTGCTGGATGTCTACTAACATTCTCAAGTTAATAAAGGACAAGACAGAGTTCATCATTCTTGGCTCCAAACAACAAAGTGCATTAATTTGCCATTGTCATTTTTAATAGGAAGCGCACAGATTCGTCTATCATTTCGTTAATTGTCATTTGTCCAACCACAACGCAGCTGTATCAGGGCCGGCGCCAGGGTAAAATCATAGGAGGGGCGAACATCATAAGAGGGGCCGAAAACATTAACGATTACTTAAAAAACCCTACTTCTTACACAATTTATTACTTACACCCCCTGATTTTCCTGAATTTTGAAAAACTTTCGGGGGGGGGGGCGCCGCCCCGGCCTAGGATATCACATCAGAATGCATGTTCCCCGGGGGGCCAGGTGTCACTGGTCATTGACAAGGGGGCAATCATGCGCGACCATGGGTTTCAAAAACAAAAAAGTACCCTAAGCAAATAATTTGATCGGTCTAAAAAGCATCCCACAAGTATACCGTATGGCAAGTATCCTATCCTTAACAAGTATTGGCAATATTTGCCACCTAAGTCAGCAGAAATTTGTCGCTATACGTGGCCTGTACCTGAATTAGCTATTTACACACAGAGCGGATGATTACGATTCAAAATTCGGATTCCCAATTCGGACCCTACTCAGTAAGTTCAAGTCCCGTTTCAAGTGTGAAAAGTACAACCTTTTCCAGAGATTTCAGTGTTTTTGCTACTCATGAAAACATCTACATACGATCGTGAACAATTCTTGCAAAAAAAAAATTTACGTGTTTCTTTGGTCGCGCATGATATCCCATTGTAAATGACCAGTGCCTCCCACGGATAATTCCAAAGCAAAGGTTATATCTTTCGAAGATAGATTAATAAATGCCACAAAGAGTTGCATTCGCAAGAACATACACCCCCGGTGTGTGTCGAGCTCTAGAATGTTTAGCTTTCTTCCATACATAAATCCTTATGTGACAGGACGAGAATTTTTTTTAGGATAAACATTTCTCTCAAATTGCACTTAGATCGGTGATAGACCACCTACGTTTGGAAGGTTTATTGGACAAACAAGTACGAAAGAAAACAGCAAACCTTGTTTTGAACTTGCCTGCTATCCAAATCGTCCCTGCTTTGAATTTCTGTCCTGCACGACAGAAATTACTAAATCATCATCTTATTACATAAAGACGGCATATTCGGCTTATTCACTTCAGGTGTGATCTAATACATTGTAAGCATTCCAATATGCAAAAAAAAAAAAAAAAAAAATGGGTTCGAAAACAAATGAGGGTGTTTCTCTCTGGAAATGTCTTTTACCTGTGTTATGCATCAACAATATAAGAGCACTGTATACTTTTTCTCGTTGTTTTTCCAATTAGTGTAATAATTTGGAAGTCATTTTTCCACTTGGTACATCGGATCACAAGATTGTTAAAGGGTAAAATACAGCGTGTCAATAAAAACGCAGGGTTGGAAAAAATATTAAAACAAAAACCACTTCTGTTCAACATTATGTTAACACCCTTTTAAAAGGTATATTCCCTTACTCTTCACTGTGGCTCTTATCACGTATACCTAATGAAATGTTTGAATTCAGTACAGGTTATTATTTCTTACTTCAACCATATTATGCAACAAGAAAATGGTATTCCTTGGGTTGTATGGGAATTACGGAACCACCGGGCGGGTGACCGATCATGGTCCGATTTTGCATATGATTGAAGCATATTACGAAAAAAATTAATTGTTCTGATTTCAAAATCTCAATTTTGATTGAATAAAGCGAGGGCGAGAGCTGTCGATCGGGTCAATCATGATTAATATAACGTAAATCGGATTCAGCGTTTAGCACCCAAGACGTTTTGGAAATTCATTGGCTGCAAATTATGGCAAGACAAGCGTTCATTTCCATTCCGTTTCTGATTTCGGAACTACCAAAGTAAAGCCACTTAATTTTTCAAAATATGAACAAATACATGATCTGTTTCTCGTCTTCCTCGGTCCATTTTCTTCGACTTAAGGATACACCTTGAATTATTTTTCTTTCGGAGCTCTTTTAAGTTTCAGCTTTTGCATACGTTTAGTGTTACACATTTTTTACATTTGGAGACCATCATTTCGATACTTCCATGCTTATCGTTTTTAATACGACTGTTCTATAAAACCATATAGTATATAAAAGTAAGATAACAAATATATTCAAAGCAAACTTGAAAGAAACTAAAATAACACAATAACATAAACATGGCAGGGAGGGGTTTAAAAAGTCCTCCAAATTCCGCCTCCGGACTGCGGGTAAAGTATCCGTTGTTGATTGGTGTGGCCTTGGATCTTTGGCAAGGCATCATTAAAAGAATCGAAGAGGCTGGACTAAAGACTAAGAATTCAACATCCGCGGTCAGAGACCCAACGCAGACGTTCCACATTGTCCGGATAGACCATCCTTTGCCATTTATAACATTGTTGACCGGACACTGGCTAACAAAAATGCAACGATAAAGAATTAGCATCGGGAACGTACATCAATACCCAAGGATAACCGTACATCCTATACCTATTGTATTCTCCATCAGGGGCGTTCCAGACATTTTTATACAACAATTTTAAAAAAAATGTCCGATTTGCTGGCGCTCACACCCGATGAAATATCTACAGTGTGAGTCAAAAGAATAAGGACCCGTGATTGATTTTTTTATCAAAAAACTAATTGAGCTTGATAAAAAAGTTTTACATATTCGAAGCAAACATGTTATTCTTTTTTCGTCTTTTCTTTTCTTTATCTTCCTTCTTTTCCTTCTTCCGCTCATTAAAAAAACAAGGACCACCGATATTCTTCATTCCTAACCATTGTTATGTCATATTCTAGCCGAAAGATACCCATTTTATCCGCGGTCCCGGAATGCTGAACTGCTTTCGAATATGTGGAAGTACCTGAGAAATTAACTGGGTCATCTGAAAGGTAAATGCGAAATGAATAAAATAACAATCTGAAGTATGTTTCACAACCTAACTTGGCATCTTTTGGTGGAAATGTATTTAGGTATCATGGCCCCTTCCATGTCCAGATGTACAACGACTTCTATAGTTGAAACAAACTTGACAGACCCATTCTCCCGTTTAGGGTTCAGAGACGGAGCCGATTCTTCTTGGGTTCATTCTCAGAGGTTGTCTTACTCGAGCAATGTTTACCTTGGACCAGTGGCATTCCTCCTACCTGAATGCTTCATGTTGTCGTTCCTGATGTTTTTCCATAGGCATGGATTTTCCTGACCATTGCCTAATATACCTTTTTGCAAGGTGTACTATTTGCTTGCGGGAACTATCCAAGGCAATTCACTGTCTCTGAACCTCAACGGGAGAGTGGCGTCTGCAATATTTAACTATAAAGTTTGTTGTACATCTGGATATTATATAATTCTTTTCCACCAAGATGGCAATTTTTGTTTTTTGAAAATACCTTCATATTTGCTATTTTATTAATTTTCTTAATTTTTAATGCAGAGCCCTGCTAATCTATTTTTGAAAATCTCATTTACATTTCAATACCCCCGTCATTCCCGGTACTCACACATATTTAAAGCTTCAACATTCTGTGGACAGCTGTATAAATGGGTTCTTTCGGCACAGGGGGTGAATGCCCCCTTCAAACAGTCGGTCCGTGCTAGGCGCTGACAGTCTGTATTGCACGGAATAATTATTATTTCTGGTTGCTGGTATACACACAGAATGTCAATTCGATACAAACAAATGCCGCAAAATATCAGTCTTGTTGGATGTTGGTGCTATTGGGGGTTTAATTTTGTCCTACCCTGTCCACACAAACAATAAAAGGACCTCAGTCGTCTGAGTTCAAATAATACCGCCTCAATGATACCTCCTTCTCACCTACAGCGCGCCTAAGCACCTAAAGCGAGTGAGTATCTGAGCACAAGGATCCAGGTGCACTATATTACCCTGGCCACCCTAACACATATCATCAATTTTTTACTCACTACCGATTACGTGTATATGCACAGCGCACCCCATCTTATGTGGAAGAAGAGGAGGTAGCCATTGCTTTCTTTGTTGGTACTACTATGTTGTTCTTTGTGGTCGGCAAACAATGCTATGCGATGAATTTCTAAGATGACGTAACGGTTTTGCCTCTCTATCTATATAGAACCTCTTTGTTCGTCAACAGGCATAACACTGGTTAGGAATGATGGAATACGTGTTCTTTTTTCTAAACGATCGAAACATGTTGTTTCGATATGGGACAGACTTTTCTTTTTCCATCAAGCTCATTAGTTTTTTGATAAAACAAAAATCAATCAAGGTCCTATTCCTTTTATTGACTCCACTGCTGTGTTTACGCGCGAGCGTCATACAACCGAATTTTTTTTTTAACATTTGAAAAAAAAAAAAAATTGTCGGCAACATTAGTATCTTTTTTTACCGTCGGTTAAAATTTTGAGTGAGCGCATTGAGGAATACCAATATCATTACCAAATATCATTATACTGGTGTTAACAAATATGTTTTATGTCACTCTCACATATTTAAGAATTAAAGGGTTTCCAGTGTCATTTATGGGCGGAATAAACTTGGGGGGGGGGGTGTCTGAGGGTTCATAAAAACTAAATAATTGGCGAGGCGCAGCCGAGCCCCATTATTTGAACGTTTTTCTGACCGAGGACACATTATGAGGCCAGTACCAGACCCCTGCAAACCCTTTATTTTCTAATTCTATTACCTAAAACAGCCTTTAATTTAATAAGAAAATCGCTTTGGTAACCCATTAATTGCAGATAATGGGCAGCAACTGACCAATCATAATGCTGCTTTTTCAATAATGGACATCGAGGTAACGAATAAAGTTTATTGCGCAACGCAATGCAATATAAACTGATTTAACACCCGGAAATGTTTTCTGATCCCCTTTCAGTTGCCTAGGTTTTAGTAGTCCACTAATTGGTACTGAATTTGACCCCACACAATTGCAACCGAAACAAGTTTTGGTGTTAATATAACTCCGAAATAGTCCAAAATAATATATTAAAGTCTACTAAAATCAACCTATTGGAACACGTAGAAATAAGGAGGGTCAAGGTTTACACAGGGGTAAAAAATTAGAATTGTTGGAATTGATTTTACCTTAATAGTACCAATTTATTTGGGCTCTCCTAAGGTTTAAAAAAAAAGTAGAGTTTCCACCCTACTCCTACGCGTTAGAGTTTTAGGACAATAACTCATAACAGTTCAAGGCCAAGGTCATCCTGGGGTACAAATTCATAGAAGGTCGATTTTGATCGGACTGGTTGTAAATTTAAATTTGTCCCACTAGACAAGTAATGAATAGATTCTTTGTTTGAACTTTTCTATATACAAATTACAAGAGCTATACTAGTTCCCTCCCATAGACCCTGTAGCCCCCAGCTCACATTTTGCGTTCCAATAACGAATATTATAGATGGTCAACCAGCTTATATTTTCGGTTCTGAACCATTAGACGAACAATTTGACATAACATTTTTATAACGAACGGATATATGACAAATTTACCCCCATTGTGACCTGAACCTTTTTTGACTCTACTATTGAACTACAACCATGCATATATGGCAAACTATACCTTTTTTTATCCTGGAAATGTAACGAACCATGTTGGCATACTTTTTCGACGCCGTTTCTTGATACTTCATCTTTTGACCCCCTGTAATAAACCTTACCCCCTTAAAAAATATTTTCCACTCCTTTTATTTTATAGACTTTTGTTAAATGTTTGTTTTTTAAGGTTGAAAGATCCCGAATCCAAACTAAAGTCTTAATTTAAACCATAATAATTTCACATGTCTCTTTCATATATAATTTAAAGTATATGTGGAATTTTGTGCAATCCTACACGTTCTGAATAATTATGCAATATGGAGATCCAATATGGCCAGCACAATTGTTTTGCCATTTTGAAAATTTTGGATGCTTTCTCACCTGACCAAAGTGTACCACCTATTATCCAATAAAACTTGGTATTTCTGACCATTCCAATTTGCCTTGTTACCTGACATCTTTTATTTTTTCTAATTAAATGAAAAGGTTTTCGATTACTATTCAAAATATGAAAAATTACCACAATGAATTTCACAGCTCTTAACTATGTTTTAAAAATGCTAATACACTCCAAACCGGTGGTAAGACTTTAAAACAAAAATAAAAAAACGTCAGTACACGCTTACTCATCGAATGGACAACTCTGGCAAATGGCCTTTTATTTGAAGCAACAAACTGGAGATATTGTGCAGTCAAAATGACACTTTGGTCCTAAATAGAAACTGAGAAATGAGCCTAAATAGATTTTCGGATACTTACTGGTCAATTAACATCACCAGTGTTTTTGCCGCCAGACATTCTTTCCTTAACCTCCTATGTAAACGAGTTGTATTTGCCTGATTCCCTGGTCTGTATAGAAAAACAAAGTGTTTCCATTTTTTTGTTTATTTCTGTAAGTTTTGCAAACCAGATCCGTAACTAAGGTCAAAACGCGATTGCACGCAACAAACAGTTATTAAATATGGTATTAGCCTTTTTAGCGATTTTTCATGGTTTGAAATTACTTAACACTGGACCAAAACAGACAATTGTTTCTTTAAGGGAAAAAGCCTTTTTGATTAGGATCTGTTCGACCTCTAAAGGTATTCCAATACAATTTGTTGGAATTGATTCTGTTGCAATTAGTGTGTTTGGGCTTAAGGCAGCATTCATTCTAATTAAGCAGTTGGCGCGCTTTTTCCAATATCCTCCGACTTATTGTTTGTAAAGAAGTTCGTTGGTGGTAATAATGCTAATAGAAGCTTATTTAGCAATGCAGGGCATTCAATTCAGAGTCTTGGGCCATTACGTGTATTGCGGGATTATGTCATGCGAATAGTGTGACTACCTCGTCATTACTAAGAAGTGGTTCAGACAAGGGGTTGACGCCCTATCACAACCAGTCCGTCCGTGCTGGGCGCTGACATTTGAATATTGACATGCACGGAATAATTATTAGTTGTTGGGTGCTTGTTACACACATACTGTCAAATTTCGATAACAACCCAATCGGAAATATCAGTTTGTTGGATGTTTTGGTGCTATTGGGTGAGTTTAAATTTTGTCCTACCAAAGAGGTTCTATATATATACGAAGAGGCAAAACGTTACGTAATCTTTAGAAATTCACCGTCTCGCATGTTTGCCGACCACAAAGAAAAACCTAGAGTACCAATCAACTAGAAAAGCCAAACCAAAAAAAAATGGCTGCCCTTCCGCATTCTATCCCACATAATGTGTGTGCCGCTTTGCATATACCACTATCGGTAGTGATACAAATTATAGTATGTGTGTGAGGGGTGGCCAGGTGTAATAATAGTGTACCTGGATCATTGTACTCAGATACTCACTCGCTTATGTGCTTAGGCGCGCTTAGGTTAAAAGATGTAGTCCACTTGAGCGTTGATTTAAATCAAGACGACTGAGTGTCATTTCATTCGTTGTGATGGCTCCATGGGAGGATCACAATTTAACCACCCAATACAACCCAAACACTCCACCAACTGATATTTTGGCGGATTGTTTTGCCACGGACAATCGAATTGACATTTACTGTGTTTGTATACAAGCACCGAAACGGATAATTATTCCCCGGTGCACCTGAGTTGAAAAGGTCAGGCGCCCGCCACAGGACGACTGGTTTGAAATGCGTATTTTCCATTCAAGTTTCAATCTACAACCCCTTGGCTTTCCCACCACTCCGTATTCTTAATCTGTTTATTCATCTCACCGTCACAAATAAGTGATTCAACAACGCGACCCCTTTGATCGCAATCCCTTTGCCGCAATTGATGATCGGCGAGCAGATCATTACTCTGGATATTTGTTTTTCTGAAAACTCCCATATACGATACGTAAAAGTGTAACAGTTCTACTTGCATATTACCCACATTTCCCGCAGTCCTCCGGTGTGTATTTGCTTGCTGCTTTTCGTTATTAGTTCGCTTTAGTTCTGCCCAAGACTGCCCATTGTGAGGAATAAAGATGAAAGTTTGACTTTATCTCGAACGTTTTGACCCCCGGGGGGGGCGGGGTCTTGGATTTAGGCATCCATGCTCGTTTCAGGGGTTCTGAAAGTGACCCTTAACGTGACTAATTTTTAGGTATACTATACTAGTTTTCAGTGCAAAAGAAGATCATTTCTCCCATTCTCTGTAGGCTTATGGTATGCCCTTCCTGCTCATGTAGCATCAAACCAGGACTTGCAGAAAAATGACACTTGTGCTACTGCAAAAAAATACACACTTAGGGTTATGTTGCTGATATGTTTAAGTTAATTTTTCCTATTTGTATCATTGAACTGGTCACAATCACAACTGAATTTGTACCCTAGCGGGACTAGAACTTGATTATTGTGAATTTGATACCCATAGCGGTAGTCCCGCATTTGCAGCTAGTCCCTCTTTTTTTGAACGAGCATGGGTTCCTGACCAAAATCCTAGAACCTCCCGGGCGCGGGCGTGTAGACCGGTTTTCATGTAAGCCGCCATATGTTTGAGTATTTTCTTAGCAGCATTATTGATCGCCTGCTGATTCGCTGATTCCCGATGACCTGGAATATTTACGAAATGAAGAAACAACCACGAACTGCGAATTTTCTCGAGCGAGAAAATCGGATTAGGATTATCCTCGGAAGGACAACTTGTGAGGATATGAATAACAATTGCAATTATAGGGCGGTAGATGGATTTTAACAAAGCAAAGTGGGTCGTTGTGCTTCCTTCTAATCTCTTTCTTCCATGTTCACAGTGTAAACATTCACACACGTTGCTACGCAACCTATAAATATGATACTACGTACGCAAACCTACCAATCGCTGTCTACGTCTACCTTAAAACTTAAGCAAACCTTAACTATTATTTGTCAGCCGTGGGTATTACCCAGCTCCCAACATGTCATGCTGACATACATTTATTCACGGGCAAGAAGAGTTGTTTTTTGCACCTACAAAATTGCAACAAGAACAATTTTTGTGTTTCATAGTTCATATACTTTGCACAAATGGGTGAAAGGCTAAAAAAAAATCACCTGGGGAACATTAAAGAATGGGGGGATGTTTGTACTGGGGGTCAATAGGACCACCGGTCCATTTGTTTTAAACCATCCCTAACCATGTACTCATGTTATTCAACTGGTCATTAGGATTTAAAGAAAGTATAGTTTTGCATATCTAACGGTCACTATTTATCAGGAGTTATAGATCATTACGGTTCAAGGTCGAATCCTATGTAATTCTTTCAGAGTGCTCTGCCGATTTTTACGACAACTATTATCGAATGTTTTTCTGGTCATAGCCTATCACAACATGTATAATTGCTCTGTATTTGACATTTAATATTTAATTAGATGGTAAGCATTAATGACCCCTAGGATATGTAGACAATTTGTCACATTTTGACCTCTATTACGTGACCAGGAAATGGTGAACATGGAGTGCAAGTGTTTTATTTCTTCTGGTCCTTCGGGACTATTATGAATAATTTGGGACCATTTGAAAGAAGCAGAAGCATTTTGAAATGTTACCCCCAGGATGACCTTGACCTTATAATTGCCCTATAACTATTAAACTTTAACCCGCGATAGGGCAACCATACCCTTTTTAGTCCTTAGAATAGCACAATGATTGTTTATAGATTTCAGTACAATATACCTTACTTTAATCGTTCCCCCGTACAAATAAAACAGTGCCTCCCTGCCAATGTTCCTCTCTAACTTCTTATACTTCTAGGCGGTATTCTTAAACGGAGACTAACTTTAGACCTGGTTTTAAACCAGGTTTTAGTCCTACACGAGGGGACCTTTTTCCTACAACATACTCTAAAGTGTGGTGTAACGGTGAGAAAATTCCCTCATGGATGGGCTGTTTCGGCCCTTCCATGAGGAATTTTCTCACCCTTACATTTAACTTTCACAGGTATTTTGAAAGGAAAAAGGGCCCCTCTTGTAGGACTAAACCCTGGTTCTAACCCAGGTCCTAAAAGTTAGTCTCCTTTCAAATACCACCTAGAAATTTTGACTATGTGATTCTCTCATCATTTTAAGTATAACAACGCCCAATTGTTCTGTTGCAATTATTTTCTTTTAATTTCTGCACTAAATATATTACAACAATGTCATTTCACGGGAGATAATTTATGCTGAATCGACGTTTGTTTATCCTCAACATCTGGGAGGGGTCATTTTACGCAGGAGGGAATGAGGATTGGGGGGGGGTGCGACACTAAACCAGTCTTTCTTCGTGATTGGGAAAATTTTTCAGCGTGGGGAATATGAACATCCTTATTTAGAGAAATTCATAAAAATCATAGGGGTGTGCGCCTTTTTTACGAAGCAAATGGATAACGCGAGCTTTTTCATTTTCCACCTATCGCGAAAAAAGAATGATTAGGCCCGTTAAAAAATTATTCGATTCTCGTCCTCCTCCCTCCCCTTTTGACCGCCCGCATCAATTTTTTTTTAAATAGTGTAAAAAAAACTTGGAAAAAATTGATGAACCCATACTGAAAATCATGTCCAGTGCCATCTGAACGTACCTAGCAACGTTGTTACAAGCGTAGTTCCAAACAGTGAGCCTGCAGCCCTGATTCTGGTGTTACTTCGATCACGGATAGAGCAAACGGGATACGAGAGTACATGACATAGTCTCGGTTTCAGACAATCACAATGTCTAGTTTTCGTGCAAGATTTGCGCTATCGCCAGAAATCTGGGCGCTTATACCGGCGTTCTACGATGGGACTACGAATGGAGAGTTGTGTAGTGCCAAATCATGTGAAACACAAACGTTATAACCATCAGTTTGGGTGAAAGAATTTTGTATTGTGCCCTGACCTATGAATTCGGCAGCCCGGGCTCAACGGAATTAAACTGATGTGTTAAGGATGTGGTGGGAGCGGTCGTGGCAGAGAATAACAGTCATCATGGTCATTGCACAGTGGCGGTGTTGTTGTATTATCGGCTACAGAATTCGACAGCTGTTATTACGTACTTTAGCGTTACTCATACCATATGGGTGGCGCAGTGGGTTTAAGTAGGCTTTGAGTTATACAAAAGCATTTGCATTGTAGTAAAATAATATTAATGTGTACAAATTTGTTTTAAACGTATAGCATCAAAAATGGGGGGGGGGGACTGTTGAGCCTGAGGTGAGGGTGCAGGGGTGATGAAATGGCACCGAACCCATCGTCATCAAATCGATGATACAAAATGTACAATACATAATGTAAATGAGATTTATTGTTACTTGACTGTAAAATTTCAACAGTTGAACATTTAAGTATGATACATGATGAATAGGCCATGCTTATTTTAAAGCAACACTCACGTGTAAGTACCTTCAGTAATGTCATTAAAAGCAGTTGGCTACCATCGCGAGTAAAAAAAAAAAAGCCTCCCTCCCTCGTCACTTTTCGAAGACCCAGTAGGACGGGGAATGTAACTATTTTTGAAAGCGGCCTTAGTACCAGTCGCTAACACACAAGGTTATATTTTTTTTGTTTTTCATTAAAAAATCAACATTAAGATATTTTTGGTAAGGGGCCCCTTCAAACTCACACGGCGTGGAAGCAACTATAGACGATAACGGAATAAAAGCGGAAACTAATGTTGCGTGAAGGTAAACTGAATTGAGTGCCCAAATCTTTACCGTTGTAGCCGACTGTGAGTACGCCGGACTATAATGACTTCTACACCGGGTTCCATGCCTAACAATGTAGACTGCAGTGAGTTTTGAAGTTATACCTAAACGGTAAGGATCAAAAAGCTTGGGTGGAATTACTTTCTCAAACAAGCGCATTTGGACAGTGAATTGAGGCAATTTACCTCGCGGTCATCACTTACATCGATTTGCAAATTATAGCTTGGCGAATAGAGAATCTTGGGTTGCCGGTATGACATCGGGCGAGTTGGGATGTAACTAAAAAAAAAATTCTGGTCATCATTGTTCAAAATTGGTTATTTGGTGATTGTATTTTAGCTTGTACTTTGGGGTGATATGTTGTTGTATTTCTAGTGAGAATTTAAATGTGAAAGAAACATGACTAAAGTTGCCAGTTTTTCCATATTGAGTGAGTGGTTGTGTACCAAAAGATAACACAACATACTTTTTCCCCTGTGATGGTGGAATTTCATGATCAAAATGTGATCGTGTAATGAAGTTGAGCTTGACCAACCTTACCTTACGTCCAGTTTGATTTTTCATGGTCTTCTCTTAATCGTGCCAAACACTGTGGTCTCAAATATGATCAGCAGAATGGTACAACGTCTGGCTGGCTTTTCACTGAATTCCGCAAGTCCTTGTTTGTGGATTGTTGCTCCAGCAATGAGCAATCCAAGAGCGTGTTCCATTTCTATGGTGAAAATAAAAAAATGGGTTTTGATGGGTATTTATCATTCTGGAGACGCCCTGTAAATATCTGGGTTGTTTTAGAGGCAGGTATATCGCGTATGGCGCAACGTGGTTCATACTTCATCGACGACGTCTGCCGTCACTGGCCTTCGCACATGCTCTTCACGTAAACGTGAATGTTCATGCATCCGGCGCGAAAAGCACATTCGGGAGGTTAGCGTTTTAAACTTTTTTCGGATAAAATTTTCGCGTTCCCCCCGCGCTTCCGTTTCAAAATTTTTCACACTCCCCCCCTGATTCATGCTGATTTCCCCATTTAAAAGTTCATTTCCCTCTCTCTGTGATGAAAAAATTTACTTCTTACAAAAAATTTTCGGGTTCAACCCTCAAATCCTCCACTCCCCCCTCGCGGCGTAAATAATGGACCCCCCTTAAAACGCCTGTTGTGGTGAGATGGCACTGCCACATTTATGGAATACCATGGATAGACGTCGCACAGCTTTCACCTTTATGAAAAGGAATTTGGCAAGCGGGTAATCAAAAAGTAGCACATGTGCATTAGAGAATTCTAAATGTCTTTCAACTATATATCTCATATTTAAATTACAAGTAATTAACGGCAAAAACACATATTGCTAGGAAGCTGGGACTTATCTGGCGCTCACCCGGTGAGCACCGAGAGACTATAGATTGTTAGTAAAAACTTATATTTTTTAATTTTGCGAGTTTTTTCAAAATACTCAAACTGACAAGCATTTTAAAATTTCGCCCGTTGCTGCTCCCTTTATACTCTGTTTACAAACATCTCACGCATTCAACAAGTACGAGCATTACGTATGTTATTTTTTAGTTCTATCAGCGACTGGAATTTCCCAAACCCTGCAATATTGGACGCGACGGCTAAAATACGGTCTGTTTATGGCAATACAGTATACAGGAGAGTGTAAAGTAAATGTCAAAGTATAGACCTCTGTAAACAACCGTTAAGCTGAGTTTCACGGCATCCATACATTCGATCACTGGGTATCGATTCTTTAGACGGATTCACTTACACATACTAGGTATTAGTTTGCTCTTTCTACCGGCGCCCATTTAATGTTATGACATAAATACCTCAAGTGGATTATCTTAGCTATAGCAAGACGACAATAGGTGAATACTCTTCAATTACGTTTTTGTTATCCTGTTGTTATCCTTTGAATATTCTGCCTACATCAATTTTGTGTCTTTGAATAATTTGCCACTATCAGCGATTTTTTAAATGTAAGCAAATCGCGCGCCCTTTTTCATACAAAGTCCACGTTTTTGCACTGTTGTATTTGCAAATGGTTGTAGTAAACCCGCTGTAAGTAGCTTGAACACCCCGTATTTGCTAAAGACAATGGCACATTTTCATGCATTTTTGTTTACCAATACAAACGTCGGGATTCGACTTTTATTAGGCACAACTGTTAAAAACAGGTCGTAAATGGTGTCACACTTTAAAAATGCTTTAGCTGTCGGTTTTTTTTCACATAGAACGGTAATAGTAAGGTGTACGATATTACCTAACTGCAATTTAGAGACAAAATGGGGCATTTGAATTGGGAAATAAGAGATGATGATGGTGGCCTTTAAACACGGACACTATCAGTGATTCACCCGAGAGTCAAAATAATTGAAATTTGCATGAAATACTTAAAGGGAAGGATAATATCTGTAGATCATCATAAGGATTTTTCCAACTTAAAAACAATGACAGAAAAGGAAAGAAACATCAGTTTCAAAGATAGAACTCCAGTCAATTGTATTTACGTGTTGCAGTAGGTCCGTTTGCACCACAATAATGTCGACTTAAACATCGTTTTGGCTGGATTGCTTAGTAGGACGTTTGGTGCCTATCACTTGCAGGGTATGGTAGGCTACCTATCCTTGTTCCAGACATTTTTGATGACAGACCCAGTTCGATGTTCTGAATGTCACACGTAGACCTGTCTAGTGCCTTTAAGGAGAATTTGATGTTCTCAAGTGAAACTGATGGAACCTTTTGGCAATCAATCCCAATAGAACCTGGTGAACGCTCTATATTCAAAGGCGTCCTAGGGTGCCATGTGCACCGGTGATTCTTAACTAGACACCATGATTTCAGCAATAAAATTAAACTAGTACCCAACCTCCCGACTATACTATGTGTCAGTTGTGTAGCTAGGGAAGTTATGCACCCCCATAATTTGAATCGTCGGTTGAAGATGAGCTCATCGACTCACTTGTTTTATGACTTCAGGTCATTGTCGTTGCAGGCCGGAGATTGGCAGCAAAAAGATAGTTTTAAAGTTCAATGGTCAGCGGGCGCGACGAGTAAATTTTACAATAATCGTACAAGAAATGAGCCCTCAAAAGGACATTGAGCATAAAAACGTTAAGATGCCGGGACAATAATGCCCCTATCACTAATATCAAAATCCTAGCTTACGCCCGTGAGACGGGTGGGCTTCAATGAGCCGCCTCCCCACTGTAGACGTAGTTTAAAGGCCGAGGAATATTGACATGATGATCGTGTCAATAGCCATTTCGGGCGACGTTATTGACACGGATTAATCGTGTCAATATAGCACCATTTCGGGCGACGTTATTGACACGATGAGCGTGTCAATAGCCATTCGGGCGACGTTATTAACACGATGATCGTGGCAGTAGCCATTTCCGGCGACGTTATTGACACGTGACGTGTCAATAGCATTTCAGGCCGACGATATTGACACGATGATCGTTGTGGTTGACCATTATGGTCCTGGAGCATAAGTATATTGACAATTCTAGTCAAATTTAGTGCACAGGCCTCCATGAGCGAGATTGCAAATATGGTCCTTGAAGCAAGTTATTTGATTTAGAATATCCAGGAGCCTATTTGCCATTATGCTCAGGCCTGGACCATTTCTCAGGCCCCGACATGAGCAACCAGACCACTTGAGCGCCATTTGCTAGTTGCGAAGGAGGGGCCAAGGACTCAGGCTAGCAAAAGTATAGGTCGCGTACGGAACACACAAAGAGGATCAATTGGTTCAACACATTGTATTCGCCCTCCTAGGGTCTTTTGTTACACATTGTACATATTAAACACGAAATGTCAATGTCAAGGTCACGAAACACGTCACGATTTTTACATATCATGAATAATTGCTCGCTTGAACGGACTCAGAAGCGCAATTCAGCATATGTTCAGACAATTTACATTATTTAGCATTGTACTTCATTGATGAGATAAAATGGTCGTCTAACACTATATCAGAAGTCTCTGGTTAACTCGAAGAGGCCTATCTTGTGTGTTTCTTCTTTTTGGGTCATTGGTGAGTGTCGTATTTGTAGTGCTTCTCTCTAAGCTTATCTAATATTATATTTTGTGATATTCATATAAATAACATAAACTGTGATTGTAAATTTCAAACACCTGAAATAAGCGAAATAGGTTGATCGCAGTTAATATGGACACAGGACTATAATTGGCCATATCTTTGTTTTATATCCCGTACGTGTCCTGTGTCTAGCAACATGACGAGCACCGAAAAAAGGAAGTAGTATCGGTATTGTGTTGATTAGATCTAGGCTACCTTTCCTGTAACACAGAGCGGGTTCGCCTTGTCTGTGATTTGAAAAGTATCAAAAAATGGTATTGGGGATTTAAGGATTTTAACCAAACCAGCCACAATATACCACCATTATGTTCAATTTATCTCTTCTACATGGTGACAATTATAATGCGCCTAAATTTTGGATTGAAAAATAGCACAAGTTACCCAGATATTGGGAATTAGGACTCCATTATTTGATCTGATGTAAAAATTAGTCGGGTTTAACGAATGCAGTGATACAACCAAATGAATGGTGTTAAGGGTGGAATGTATACATTAGCAAGATTATGGAGTCAACTTGTGCCTGTATATCATTTCCAAATAGCGTATGTGTAGACAGAGCTGCAAGGAGCTCATGCATAGAAAAGCGGTACATGAATATGGGGACAATTAAATTATCTGGGCGCTTTGGAGCGCTTTTCAGACAAGTAAAGTATTTAGTCTGTGCATTGATGTAAAAATTCGGGTTTTTTTTTAATAGAATGCAGTGATAACCAAATGGGAATTGTTAAAGGAGCTGAATTGTATACATTTTAGCAAGAGTATTGAGTGAATCATGTACAACGTGTGCATGTATATTCATTTCCAAATAGTCTTGTATGTGTTAGAGAGCTGCAATTGGACTAATTCATGAGAAACAGTTGCAGGTGAATATTGGAATCTACAGTATCGGGAGCTTTGGGCGCTCTTTTAGACCAGTAAAGTATTTTTAGTCTTTTTAATCATTTAATGCAGCAGACCGTCCTATCAAAGGCTTATATGAGGAATACATCCCTTAGTCCCAAGGACCATTTGCATCGAAATCCGTGTTGCTTTGCATTTTTGATCCCTGCAGGCCAAAATATGACCTTTGACCTTAATAAGTGAACGATCTATCCCAGATAGGGCAACTATACCCGTTTTTTCTGAAGCTTTAGGACTAAAGGAATATATTGGTGACGGTTTTGCAACAATATTATCAATTTGACACACCGTACATATTCAATGGCGGCTCAAACTTACGACACTGACAATTCACAACAAACTAGGAAGTGACTCTAGCGATGTCCTTAAACTATTAACTGAAAAATCATTTTTGGCCACATAACAAGAAGTAGGAGGACAACGACTCATGACGATGAAGTCTGGTAGTCAGGTGGAAGAATGCGCACACAGTCCAGAAGGATAGAATGGTAGTACAAGGCTTTTTCTGTCGATAGTAGATTTTAGTTTATTAAGACATAAGGGCCAATCATTTTTGGAGGGTGTGCAAAAAATTGTGTGCAGTGGCATTTTTGAAAATCCAATATGGCCAAGACAATCGTCCAAATATTACTAACAATTCTCTTGAAGATTTGACAGAGACAAATTGTATTGCGGTACTCCAGCCGTTTTTAAACACGAGGAAGTGTTTGTGATGTAATTTGATCATTGCATTGCACAAAAAAAATCCCAATATGCCTGCCCAAAAGTTAAATATTGACCGGAATCATTAAAAATGTATTTAACGTCTTTCCGTATAAATTATTTATGATATACAAAGATACATCATGAACCCTAAAATGTTTGAAGGGTTCATAATCTTGTCTATTGAAAACACTGCCAAGTTTTTTTAAAACCTCTAGAAAGCCTTTTGAACACATCCGGAACACGTCAACTGTTCTACTCATGCAGTGTAGAGGAAGATTCTAGGGTCTATATAGCCTTTAGCTTCTATACATGGATATATGTTTTGATTCATTAGAACAGTTATTGGCGTTTCTCTGTTATGAAAGCCCCAAATCAGACCGTCTTTAAAAAAATAAAACCTGTATGTAGTAATATCAACTAATTATTAATATAAAAATGTAAGTTAACTGTATGGGATAAGTATTTGACCATTGACATCCTGACATTTTTTGTTGCGTTATTATGCAAAAATGTTAAGATGGTTTGGGCCAATATGGCTGCCTATTTAATTCTTTTTAAAACCTTATAAATTACCATTACATCTGCAATACCAAAACAAAATCAATATCATATTTTTTTTATTTTTTTTATATTTTCTATATGAATTCCAATGTCAAGAGTCAACCATCGTATCCTTAACCCTCGTCTTACCAGCTTTTGGAACACAGTTTACCGGGGGGGGGGGGGGGGCGAGTCGGCAAAATTGGCCCACAGAAAATAGGCGAAATCAAATTTTGCGCTAAGAAAGTTAGGAATATCTGATTTCATGCGGTTTTCAGCTCTAAATGATGGCCATTGGCTAAGTGTTACATAAACATATATCGTTTTAGAGCCCCATACTTTGATATAATAGTGTTTCAAAATTTAACATAAATATCCCTTGGTTGGCAAACCCACTCCCATTACCCTTGACTTTTACGGCATAATTTAACCCGGTGAAGGTGCTACTCTAAACATTTTTTCGTAAAATGACCGGAAAGGATAAGGAATGATACCTAGAAGCTATTTATGATTTTTTTTTTGCATTTTAGCGCACCGGATCGAAGTTCAGTAGGCCCCCCCCCCGATAAGCGAGGGTTAAATAGGAAAGAGCCTACCGGATCGGCGTGGTGACACTTTTAATGACAAGTATGCGTATCGTTTTAATGGACATACCTCAGGAGTAGTACATGCTTCGGAATTATCCCTGAAATAGACATGCCATGGGAAATGCAGACAACGGATGAATACGACCAACAAACCACTCTACTGAGATTATTCAATGCCATGGTAAGATTAATTACATTTGGTTGATTATCTTTGAAAGATTCGTGCAATTATTGTTTGTGTGTATGACAATTAGCTATCTCACTACTAGATTCACATTGGGTTGATGCGTGTTGGCCTTTTGTCTTATTTTGCCGGCCAAACATTGATTCTGGTAGCAGTTGCGTTCAGGAGAGGGATTGAGATTTTGCTTATTCAATTTTGAAGTGACGGAGCTTCTAACAGGTTTTCACTACTTGCGAGGTGTGGCCTAGTTATAGACCGGGAGCTAGCAAATTTGTAACACATCCAAGTACAAAAGGTTGTAAGTGCAAAAAAAAGGCACCTTAAAGAGAGGGCCAAGACAAAGATTGTACAGGGTCAAATTTTTAAATTAATCCATCGTGTTGAAAAAATATCACGTAAACCTAAATGTGTCAACCATAAGGATTCATAAAAGGTATAGTTTGTAATATGTACAACTAAAGTTACAGAGCTATAGGCTAAAAACAGTGGATAAATGAGCTCATAGTTTTAAAAGTAAAAAGAAGAAAACAAATAAAAAAAATAAAAAAAATAAAAAAGATGGGAGGGGGGAGGGGATCCCGTTCAAGCCCCATTGTATGCAATGGGACGTTGACCTTCTGTGCTCCTGCATCAGAATAAGGCATTTAAGAGCCGATTACGACATTCAGGCAAGTTTAAAAAGAAACTTGTTTTTGTTATTCTGGTTTGGCACAACCAATCAAGTGACAATTAGAGGACAGTTTTATATCCCTAAAATCCCTGTGTCTTTTAAAAAATAAGTATGTAGTAGGGAAGTAAAAATGGAGAGTCATAGCGCATCTGAATCACGTGTTTGTTAATGCACGCATTTGTTGTTTCGTGTATTGTCCACAAGGTTTTCACCTTATTCGTTATCTCTAGGAAGCTAGGCAACATTTTGTTATCTGATTCTTTCTTAACAATTGCCCATATTGTGCAAAAATTGCATAAGAAAGTCAAAATTGGCCATAGGCTCTGACCCGTCCAGCCATTTTAAACCGGGCCGATATGTATCAACAAATTTTGCAGTTTAATTTACCGATGCCGTTGGCTGTTTATTTGCAACAGAGATATTATAACTAACAAACTAAAATAATCTACAGAATAGTTTTCCTAAAGATATGTCTTTTAACATTCCCATTCCATTCTATTTGTCTACTTTCTTCCAGCATCTAGCTTTTTCTCTCGGTATTGAATATCACAAGTTCTATATGCAACAGTGAAGCTGGAATAAACAGGAGATGCCAAAATAGTGGTTGTGATCTCATACCAGGTATAGTATCTACATTACTTACAACGTAGGAACAATACGGCATCTGAAAAGTTGGAGGACCTATTGGAAGTAACTTAGTGACGTCTACTGATCCCATTTGTGGAGTTGCTAAAGACGTTATGAATTCTCCAAACTGCACTCGAGTTTAATGTTCGAAACATTCTGAGTCACTGTGCTAGGTAATTAGTAACAATTGCCAAAAGACAAGAGTCATAATTTTTTTTAAGATTTTTTAGTTTTTTTGTTTTTTTTAATGTTGTATTTTTTCACACACACATCCACACAAAACACACACCACACACACACACACACACACACACACCCACCCAAACACACACACAACACACACACAAAAAAAAATAAGTCTAATACAAAGAAATGACATGTTTATATGAAAGATATAGTTGTTTAAGTAAGAATTATGACAGACTTGAAAATGCAGAAAGAAAAATCGTCTTGGGTTTTTAAACTACAATAAAGCTTGCAAAATGGACGAGTTTCAGCTGAAAAAAATCCAAGATGGCGGCATCAAGTTATAATGTATAAGACAAGGTACATAAATGGCCAGAAAAAGATAACGAAGTCGGAGAACACGTTTGTAAACATTCTTATGGAAAGATAATTCATACGATTTACTCAGGATGTTTCGAAATTGAAGAAACAATTGTATTTTAATTAAAAATTAAACCAAAATCTGGGAAAATGACAGTCATTTCAGTACGAAAATCCAATACGGAGGGACTATGAGATACGGAATTAGGATGGGAACCCTGTGCATGATTAAAACCAATTATTATAATCTGTCTATGAACCAAATTGGTAAGAAGATTTTGGTCCTGTCAATTGCTCCAAGCGAGCGACTACTATGGGTATTTGTATTTTGCGTTCAGATCAACATGCCTTCCTTCACACGAGGACTGGTAGGACAAAAATAGCTTGGTTATGATTTAGAGTATGGTAAACGGGAACGTGTTTGCACCTGTTCTCGAGCCACAGAAGATAATATAACCATCGTCCGTTTGCAAAAGAGTATTTTAAACTAGTGCACAGCATTGTGATGTGCACTCCTATGGGATTATGATCAATTTTCAATACACCTTGGAGGTGATTCTTTTGTATGTTGCATGCTTCGTTGTTTGGAAGAAGGTCTGGCCAAGGTAAACTAGCGCAAGCGCCTATCCTATAAATTAATCTTGTATCTATTATTCAACTCTCTATTTCGTGTTTAACAGGTATTATATTACATCAAAGGAAGTGCCGCGGATGATATTGAAATTAGGAGGAACACATCCACAAACATCCCGGAGTTTTTGTTCAGTTGCTTGGTTTCAACCACCAAGAGTACGTAAGTAGTAAATGATTACTCTCTTTTCCAACAACCGAATCGAACCACTGGGTGTGTATATGCTTCTACTTTGAACGCGGTACAGAAAGACACATTGTACTTGAATAAAATGTGAATTCTTTTCGTATGTATGTGGTCGTACATCCATCCGTCGTCTATCAATAACAATCGTGCTTAATTGTTATTGTCAAATGACATACTGAAAAGTAGTAGAAGATGCGTTCCAAAGTCATTCTCCGAATACGGTAAAAGATTGGTTCGCAATTTAAAAAATTTCCCGTACTCTTTCATTGGCAGAGGTGATCACCATGCCTACACTTGGCATAGAAACATCCTATTTAATAGCTGTAGCAGGTACAATCATGGAAACACTCGCGCCCATTGCTGCATTGCTCTACAGGGCCAGAGTTATAAGAACCTACAACTTTTCTTATCACTCAATTGAAAGGTCAATCTTCTACTTAAAATATCATTCCCCATCCCATCAAAGTATGATGGTGAATTTACCAGGGGCTTCTGATGAGCGATTACCTCATTGGTTTGTGGAGGACTCGTTTCCAAACATCGTTCAATGTTTTCCAACAATTACTTCCAAGATGTGAAGACTAGCAATCAAATAGATATGGATATTTGAAAAAAAATGGGACCAAGGTTGAAATTAAAGTGACAAAGGCACAAATTATACCAACGTGTCAACATTGACGTCCTTTTTTTTTAACGTTTTAACATCTGTGGATTAGCTATAGCGCACACAGGACAGTACTCTCTAAATGTAAAGGAGTGAAAGACACTCTCAAAGACCTGAGTGACCCATCTAATTTAGAGTGAAAAGTACCGTTAGATGTGATTTTCGCATATGTGAATTTTTTACTCTAAATAGGATCATCAAAACACCAATGTTAATGCGTTGCAAAACTAAGTTCTCCGTGTTACAAGTGTAAAAAAACAGAATCTGAGTCATTTGAACCGAAATCAATACCTTTTAAATATGTATAAATAATGCATAACTGGTTATTGAAGAGACATGAGGACATTGCAGCAGAGAGAAGCGCCCCAGTTTTTTGGAGCCCGTTTGTTTTTTTGCATATTTAGAATACTTACCAATGTATTAGATCCCACCTGAAGTAAATAAGCCAATTACGCCGTTCTTATGTCATAATATGATGATGTAGTATTTTCTGTAGTGCAGGCAGAATTCAAAGCATGGTTTTTTTCTGTAGGGCGAGTTCGATAGCAGCAAGTTCAAAACAAGGTTTTCGGTTTTCTTTGTACTTGTGTGTCCAATTAATCCTTAGAAACGTTCTAGTTGGCGGGTCTTCTACAATCGATCCAGTGCAATTTGATCAGAAATTCGTATTTTGTATACTCAAAAAATCTCCTCCGTCACTTTTAAGACCTAAAATTGGGGCGCTTAAGGGTAATTTTTAATCATTTGGGATAATAATTTATTTGTCAATGAGGTCTACGTGGGTGAGGTTAGCGAGAGCAGTATTGAAATCGGATGGTATGCAAGGGATTTGAATACGAGCAATTATCTGGTTAAGATTTGGTTCAGCTGACACGCACACCGGAGATTTAAGATTTCTACGATATCCATATTGCATAATGTCTCACTTGGATTTGGCTACAGAAATATTCTTAGAGTAGAAGTGAAAATTGAATTGCTATGTTTCACTATAAAAATAGGGTTGCATTTGGAATTGCACGAAAAGATTAAATTAGACATGTTTCACAATTTTGCACCAAGAAAACATGATGTTGAAGAATAAATCAGTTGTAAAAATCAGGGTCTTCAATCTCTTGTGTGCACCTTCTTTAAACCTAAAAATTGAGCTTCGATATAATTAAAAGGAGAAAATATTATTACATTATTAAAGATGAGTTAGGTAAGGAACTTAGATTAGCTAACTTTCTAAATTCTCCCGAACAGGGAAGGAATTTAATAACACCACATATTTAGAGACAGCGAACTTAAAGAACCACAATCAATCAGCACAAATGCCGATATCCGTCGTCGTCCATTGAAAACATACATTTTATCGTTAGTGTCTTCTTCTCCTTCATCAAGGTGTTCTACTTGAAGAAGGAAAGCCGAACGGGAACTAGCGCTCCGGTGTACTGAAAACCAAATACACAAGTAACGCTTATGACACTCGAACCAGACACTGCCGTATGTCATAGAGGTTCGATCGCTGAGCGCTGAGATAGAAACAACAATCGTACCATAGGCACGGTAATCGTCAGCACTGAACGAAAACGTGTAGGTCATTGTTTTTAGTAGATCCTATTATATGATTATTTCTATTATTGTTAACTATCGTTTTGATTTGTTCTGTTATCAATATTTTCTGCCTTCTTATATTTGGAGATTACATATTAAATATTCATAAAAATATATTTTACCGTACTAATAAAAGAAATATTGAGCGTGATACCGCATTGGGCATTTTGGTGCATCCCTTCATGTAAGGACTGGCCGGATAGCCGAGCACGAAAAATCTTCTATAAAAGGATCAAAGGATTACAAGTATATGTACATCTTAATCCTTAAAAGAGTCTTACTCTAGTCTAACTCACTAATAACTACACCAAGGACACCCGGCGTTTGGAAAGCAACTGTTGAAATAGAATTGTAAAGAAATAAGTCCTCATTTCCATAGGTAACTGTCAATTTATCTTATTTTTTTTTTCAAATTAGAAAAAGAGACAATTCGGTTATCATTGGGTCGTCGGTTGGCGTAGGTGTTGGTCTATTGTTTAACTATCATATATCATCGCATTGGTTTTGTGGTTATGGTTAAGTCAGTAAACAATTCCAAATTTTCTACAAAAAGAATTTTAAAAATACTTTAAAATATTCAATTTGTGTTAATGTCTTATTTAAATTACATTTCCTAATCTCCCAATATGCAGAGGCCGTGACACACATCAGACAGGAATAAAAATTACGTGTATATCTGACAATAATTCTTTGTATATAAATGAGATGATATATGACGTCATGTCGCCGCTAGGGCGGTCTCTTTGCCTGTAGTATGCGTGCGTTCCGTTTTCAGTAGCGACACAAGGACAATTTTTTTTTGCGGGGGTGGGGGGGCGGTTGTAGGGCCAAGAAATCAATTTTAGGGACGACGGTGATGAAGTGAAATATTTTCAGGCAACAAATGGTTTTTTTGTTTAAATGCGCGCACAAGCGCCAAAAAGGACATAAAATATGCCAAAAATGATGCGAAGCGGCGAGAATTTGATATTTTAACTGTAATAGGCAGTCAATCAGTACTTTGACAACGTGATGACAGTTTCCCCACGCACCCATAGTGCCACCACGGTTACGTTTGTTCAGAGGCCGGCTTTGAACTCCCGCAGGATCAGATGGTAAAAGAAAACCAGTTAACAACGTGATGGTTCGTTCATTTCTCAAACATATCGATAGGCCAAACAATTGCATTTGTTACAAAATATTGTTGTCATATCATTGTAAGTACCGACATTCAATTCTTCACCCCAAGAAATTAGTTAAAATTTGATTTTTCATACAATGTGGGGATAAATGAAAACAAATGTTAGCTTTATTATACTCAGAATGTTTTATTGCCATATGTTTTCTAGCCAGTAAACGTGCAAAATGTTAAATATTTCACCCACTTCTCCAAACCTCGGTCTCATGCGTTGTCAGAGTAAGTCATAATTGGAGGTTTGTGCTTATTTGATGATACCAATGCAAATTTAAACTCTTTTCTTAACTAGTATATTTTGTGTAAAATTGGAATTTATAGGGAAAATGGTTGTTTCATAAGCAATTTAAGATGGGGGTTGGTAAAGGCAATACTACACGATTTGTTTTCCGTTAGCGGCATATGAAATAAGTAGGTAGCTGCATATCCCGCCAACCATTTTTTCAATAATGGGCTCCCCGGACCGCATCCTCTAGGGAATGTTTGGCTTAGTTAGACGAAGTGTTACTTTATACACCTAGGGGTAGCATTAGTTGTAGGAAATGCCCAATTAGTTTTCCCGTTCTTAATAATTATATAAGCTATTATGCCTGCAATCGTTAAAACTACTATTCGTGTACGAGAGAAGACCTAATGCATTGAGAGTGATACTTATTTATGTAGGTGCGGCAAAATTACTTTGGTGCGCCCAATATAAGTCTCATGACCGAGGGTCTATGACGTCATCAGGCTTAGGACCGAATGAAGAAAGAAAGATTTGAACTCTGAAAGCTCGGTAAGGTGCAGGGGTATGCCGACATGAAACCTAGGCCCCCAGAGCCCGCATTTGACAAGACCCTGTGGTGTTTCTAGAGGCTACAAGAACCAAAATGACAATTCAAAGATAAGAAAGGGTCTTTCCAATCCTGCTCATACAACTTGAACTGAGGCCTATCAGGATCTTGAGCAACGACACGAAGAGAGTAGCTATCAAGATCTCAATAGAGTCCAACGACGCAGATCCTAATGATTACTACGAGGAAATGAAGAGGACAATCACAGCTGGAAGCCGAGATAATGATTAAGATTTCACGGCAGGAGAAAACGGCAACTACCAGGTAACAGCCAAGGAACCCCACAATGCCCTACGAAAATGATGATAATTAGTAGTGTTCAATGAAATCAAATTACGTTCTTTTTACTGATACCCGGACGCTTGTAAAATTGTTGTAAGCATAGAGATAAGTTAAGATATAAAGGATAATTTTGCCTTTTTCATCATACCCAGACGTTTGTAAAAATAGTGAGTATCCGGTGGAAGACCTAAGATAATTTGATCTGTTTCATGCTCCAGAAGCTTGCGATACCGTTGTGAGATAGATTAGTAAGACCCAAGATAATTTGTTTCTTTCCACTGATACACAGACGCCTTCGGTAAAGTTGTTAGTAGCTAGATCAGTTAAGGACCAAGATAATTTGTTCATTTCACTGATAACCAGACGCTTGCTTAAAGTTGTTAGAGAATGAGGTAAGACCAAAATAATTTGGATCTGTCATTGATATCCAGACGTTTGCTAACAGTTGTAAGCGAGATCAGTTAAGACCAATATAATTTCTTCTTGTCGCTGCAATACCCAGAAACTTGCTTAACGTTATTAGCTGGATATAAGACCAGCTTATTTGTTCTTTTCACTAATACCCCAGACGTTTGGTAAAAATGTTAGCTAGATTAGTGAAGACCACACGATATTGGATCTTTCACTTGATGATCCCAAGTGCTTGCAAAAAGTGTTAGCTAGTGAGTAAGACAAAGAAATTTTTGTTCGTTTCACTGACACCCATAGTTTGCTAAACGTTGTTAGCTAGAGCAGTTAAGACCAAGATAAGATAATCTTCTTCTTAGTACTGATACCCAGAGACTTGGTTAAGAAGTTGTTAGTAGATCAGTTAAAAGACCAAAATATTTTGATCTTTCACTGGAAAACAGACGCTTGCGTTAAGTGTTGTAGCTAAGTTAAGACCAAGGACAATTTTGTTCTTTTCACCTCCCAGGTGTTTACGACAGTTGGTTTGCTAGTTGGTTAAGACCAAGATAATCTTCTTCTTTCCGCTGAACCCAGAAACTTGCTTAAAGCTGTTAGCTAGTCAGTTAAGACCCATATAATTGGATCTTTCACTGATACCCGACGTTTGCAGCCGTTGTTAGCTAGATAATAATAGACCAAGATATTTTGTCCTTTCAGCTAATACAGGACATTGAGTAAAAAGTGTTAGATAGATCAGTTAAGACCAAGAAATTTTGATCTTTAATGATACCAAGGACGCTTGCTAAGTTGTTGGCTAGATTAGTTAAGACCAAGATAATTTTGTAGTCAGGAGGAAATGTGGGTACAGGGTGGAAATTGAGTACGGAACTCCTTTCTATTGATCGATTTTGTCAATGCTGAACTAAGCTAATAATTTCTGGAGGTGTGCAAAATTTCGTGCAGTGCATTTCGAGAAATCGCCATATGGCCGAATCACTCTCGGAAATTCATTCAAATGCGATTAATTGTATGCAATAGATCCGGGTTTTTTTTAAAAGAAGAGGAATCTTTTGGACGGTTTGACGTGAATTGATCACAACATTACCATCAAAATTCCAATCTGGCATACCCTAATATAAAACCAATATGCCGTGAATCAGTCAACTTGACCATAACTCATCAAAGTATTTGTAATAGAGGCATAATTTGCGCTCGGTATACCAGTAGGAACTAATATCTGACATTTCACGGGTGTAAACAAGCTTACCGATCAAGATGGCAGTCAATTATGACATGAGCCTTTAATATCTTTAAAACCACAAATTGTCAATGTTCATAAAATTGCCGTCATTTTGAATTTTAAGAATGTGTCAAAACAAATATACAAGATACGAGTTATTAATGCTTAAAGACATAACCTCTACAACTGTATTAAACTTTAATACTCATTTTGGGGTTTTTAAAACTATAAATACAATAAAGATGTATCGTAATTTATAGGTTTTAAAGAAGTAAAAAGGCAGCCACCTGGCCCACCATCTTAAACATTTTGCAGTTATAGAAACAGTGAAATTCCAGATAAGAAGGTCAAATGGTCAAATACGTATCCCATACATTAATTTAACACCATTCTAATATAATTAGTTGATGTAACTACATATATACACATTGAATGTAGGTGGTTTACATTTAAAGGGCGGCTTTGTGTAAGGACTGTCATCTTGGAATTTTGAAATAGCAATACAGCGAAATGCTATTTAAGGGTTCTAGTGATCAAATCATGTATCTCATTAGTGTAAAGTATAAAGCATGCATATAGACACGGAATCAGCCTCTAAACTGCAAAATATGCAGAACACTTGATACTGTCCTGATGCGTTGGAAATGCAGTCTAGAGGTGTTTGAAGTAATGAGTAACACTTGCAGGTGATCAATTGTCATATAACAGATTTTAAACACCTTCAGAACACGTTTTAGTATTGTCAGTATGTATATAGGTAGCGTAAATAGGTTTAAATGGGAGGAGTTAGATCATTTTAATGATTCCGTGAGAGCCATTATTGACGTTTGAGCAGCCATATTGGATTTTTGTGGCAACGGTAATGAATAAAAATACATTACCCAACGCTTTATTCGGCGTATAACACCGGAGCTAGAGCAGAGTCCGAAGAGAGATTATTCTATCGAAATACTTAAGATTTTTTAGTGATTTGGACATGGTAGCGCCATATTTGGATTTTTCAAAAATGGACGTTGTAACAAATTTTGCACACACCCTCCAAAAATATTGGCTTAGGTCACTTAAGTGAAACTAGGAAATCCTCAAATAGAAAAAAGTTGTTGATCATTTCCCGTAGGCTTGCGTGCCCAGACTTCCCACCCTGAATATTGTGTTCTTTTCCCCCAAACTTAATACCCGGAAAGTTGGTAAAAATTGTTAGCTAGATTAGTTAAGACCAAGATAATTTTGATTCTTTCACTGATACCAAGACGCTGCGTAAAAAGGTGTTAGCATTAAGTGAAGAGTGCGTGTCTGATAAAACCACCGAAAATTCCTAGTCAGGAAGAGAAGGTCTTGAAATCTTTGATATTTATTTAGGGGTTTTCTGTTGGCTTGAAACATTTCAATTGGTGGAATAATTTCCCTCTACACAACAACAAGGTTCGAGATCATATTGCCTGGATTATGCCAATTTCAGCATTTTTTTTTTTTTTTTTTAAAATAACTCTTATTTGTATTTCAATATATTTTTTATTTAATTTGCCACGATAACCTCATATTGCAGGATTAGTTATATATTATATTGTTTTAAATGCATATTTAAAAAAAATGGTGTTTATGCTTGTTAAGGTTTCTATTAGGTGTAACATGTTAAAAATAGCGATTTTTAAAAACAAAATGATTTTTATAAGAAATTAAATTGACGGTTTTTTTCTGGGCAGTAATTTTCTCTCTTTAAAACGGTATGAGTACAAAGTCTAAGGATGTCTGTCAAGAACATATAAATTTTAAAACACGTTGGGTTTTTGCATTTTTAGGTGTTAGGAAAAATCCATTTTATTTGTAAACCTCATCTGAACCATCCTTTGAAATACGGGTTTCCTTATTCAGCACCCGTTACTTAGAGTTTGGTACCAATGGATAGGTCTTGTCTTCCTCCTTATATTGATACAAAATGATACCACATACCTAGTATAATGTGCACAATCGTGGTCTAATGAAATAGACATAGATATAACACAGTGTACATGGGCAAAAATTCAATTTTTACAAAGAAGGTAGGAAACCAAGATTTGCAGATGTAAATCACTTCATTTTACGTTATCAAAAAAACAAGGGAGTGGAGTATTCATGACAGATATATTACGTTAACATTAAAGTTTACAAGTACCTACAAATACGATATCAAAACAAACAAAAAATCTGACAGGGGGGTCTCTTGGTTATGTGAGCTGTAATAATTAGCTGAAAACTATTACGTTTAATGACAGGCCAATGGTCGATTGCCTGTTTGCCAGGTTTATCGATAAGCTTTTGTTTGAGTGATCTGATTTATTCAGAAAAATACATTTCTGGATAACCCAAGAAAGAAATCCTCTACAGAAGGGGGGGGGGGGGAGCATATTGTCAGGGGCAAACAATATTAAATTTTGTTAGTTAAATTATAGGCCTATGTGGTTTTCACTGTAATTGGAGCATGTGCACCAAAAGTACTAATCCACAGGGGGAAAGAGGGGGGCAACATTCCCAACAAGGGAACTGCCCCCTACCCCCCCCCCCCCCCCCCCCCCCCCCCAGATAAGCCAATGGTTCTTACACCTGGCGGAAAGGGTCAGGAAGAATGACCCAAAAAAAATATTCCCAGTAGGTAGACCGTAAACCTAAATGCGAAAAATGTGTTTAGTTTGTTATTTTTTTAAAAAGCGATTTTCACAAGAAATGGCTCAATCGGTCTTGGGAAGGCAAAACAATTGCAAACCATGATTTGACTGTGAAATGGTGGGCCTACGCGCACATATTTTTGAGGATGTTGTGTCCTTTTTGTAAGTATAGGTGATTTATGTTTCAGGAGTCATTATATTCGAATATATTGTGTTGTGCTGTTTTAGTCTTTCCTTATTCTCCTTACCTAGCCGTGTGCGAAGCCACGGTTAGGTCTTGTATTTTTATATGCGCATGTGTTAACATCACTGATCTCTATACACGGATAGGCTATCGCCGCTCGAACGTGAGGAAAACCGAAATTGCTCGGTGGCCCTATTGCTCTACAAAGAAAACCCGGTCGTGCACGTACAAAGGCATAGGGAAACATACGGAAAAGGGGACAGAATTAGGGGATTAATTGCGCGTATGGCAAGATTTGTCAAGATGGTTTGATTTTGGAGTATGGTGGATATGTTCGAACAAATACGATTCAAATGTTTAAAAAAAGTCTTAAAATGCCATATTTCAGGTTTTCTGGCTCACCACAATAATGATAATTCCTGCAGTAATTTGTGCTTTGATACTAGTATTACTAGATTATTATATATATTAATCCTCTTCTTTTTTTCGCTTTAATACCCCCCCCCCCCGCCCGAGCAATTGAATTGGTAAGCTCCTAAAGATTGATGGGGGTTAACCGCGGGCGGAGAGAAGTGAGAATCTCGTATCTCTTTTATAGCTTATGAGATTTGGGGGCATGCACGTTCTATTTAAAAATATTACTAAGATATTGTGGAATATAGGGGCCTAATTCCTGGGGGTTCTTGAATTTGGTCGGGGACCAATGCTCGTTCCAAACAGAAGCGACTAGAGCTTTCAATGCGGGACAACTCTAGGGGTATAAAATTCACAATAGTGAAGTTCTAGGGGTATCAAATTCAGTTGTGATTGTGACTGGTTCAATGATTTAAAAATAGGAAAAATGAACATAAACATACTGATCAGCAAAATAAACCCGAGGGTGTAGTTTTTCTTGCAGGATAGCAAAAGTGTAACTTTTGTATATTGGCTACATGAGAAATTAATTGGTCAAAAAAGTATCTTATGGGATAATTAAATATTAGTCATGCACATTATTTTTTTAGAATCCAAAAAATAGTGCTTAAAAATGGTTTGAATTAACAAGAATGTTTTTTAAATATTTTGGATTGAATTTCATAATTGCCATATTTCTACAACTTAAAAATTAGACTTTAATTTACAAAATTCGTCAAAAAAGACTAATTAGGCAAAGATCAATGTGTATTTAAAGGTTCGCCATTTTTTGTGTGCTTGACAACTATTCTAGTCATTTGGTGAGTCAAAGTCGTCTTTAATTAGTCAGTTAACATTTTGACAAATTAAAAATTTAATTCATTATTTTGTCATTTTAAAGTGTAAATTTAGAGGTTAATGAAAATATTTTGTATCATGAAAACTATCGTTTTAAATATTGGAAGGAATCTTCCAGCATAGCAAACTGTTTCCAGTATTGATACATATAATGATACAACGAACTGATTTTGCATGACTAATTTTTAATTAGCAAAAAGACACTTTTTTACTAATTAATATTCTCATGTATTTTAAAGAAGGTATTTTTTTAGTCCACTATTAAGAACAAGTCCCACAAGGGGTATAATTTTACTGCATATGGTTCCCCTTATTTTAAAAAAAATGACAAACTAGTAAATTTCATCACCAAAACGGCTCCTTAGACTCCCGTTATGAGGGGGTTTATTTTCACTGAAATTGGTCTTGTTAGCCTTTCGGGGTCAAGTTCAGACCCCCTGGAATGAGCCTGCACCCCACCTCTCCCCCCCCCCTATCGTCGGATATAATCTCGCTTTGAAGAAGATAATTTCACTTCAGTCTATGGGGTCCAGTATATTTCACAAAATCTTGGCGTAAATCACTTGGAATTAAAATTGGAAGGAACTGAAATTTTGGTCCTCGACCTTGGATTTCTAAGCTAGTCAGTTGACACTGTTTTGTGATAATGTAAAAATCACAAGCTACCCCTTAGGCCTAAAATGTTATCCCTTTTCTACATCCAGCGAAATGACTCATGACTTAAATACTAATTAATTTAATATTCCCCTGTAGTTATTATAGCATTTTTAAGCACCACCTATAATATTCCTAGACTAGTACAGTGAATTAGTGCAATAACAGTATGACTTTCAGTGTATCGGCTACGACGTGTGTACAACCACCCAGTATCACATCACTATTCGGTCGCAAAATTGCCTATAATACATTCGTTTACTTCTACTCACAGTTAATTTATCAGGCACAAACGGGCAACATACTCCATACAAATTGTAACGCTTGATATTTTTTCAGATATTGACCAGGAAATTAATTTATAAGGCATACTAGATACGCATCCCATAGAACCTCCTGCAACCGAGTGAATGTTTTGGGTAGAGCAAAAGGACGCTGTGCAACTTCCTGTTTCTTCACCGGCTCGCTATTCAATCGTGTGGAGTTTGCCTATCCAGTGTGTAGAAATCATGTTTAACATGCGAATATATTTGTGGCTTGTGCTGTGTTATTTTTTCCCCATTTCCCCTTCTTCGACGCTTGCTTTTTTACCCAATTCTATAAGCCAAACCTCCTTTCTCCGATTAACAGCCAAAACTCGGTCCCGGAGAAACCACTGACCCAAGCTACCCATGGGTGTACATAGTTTGACCCTTGACCTTTGACCTCTCGTAGGGGTCACGTGGGCCCCTTAAAGGTGCACTCGTCGAAACTCTTAAAATGCCATCTTTCTGCCACAGAATAAATGCTATGTCCACCAGATGTTGTCAAAGACCACTGACCCAAACCCTTCTATGGTGTACCGCAGATTGGGGTCAAGGTCACGTGGGCCAATTAAAGGGGCTCTCGTCGGAACTCTTAAAATCTTCTCTTCTACAACAACCCTTAATAGTGGACATGGCTCGTCATGTGACTCGACATTTAGTCGGTTGTCTGTTTGTACACAGAAATTTTGATCAAAGGTCATTAAGGGGTCAACTTCCTGTCTGAATGTGAAAAGTCTTCAAAAATTCATATTAGCTAAATGTAAGTTAGCATGGTCACGTGACTCATGCATATGAAGCAGGTGGAGAACCCTTCACCAAAGTTGTGGTTCAACATGGTCAAAAGTTTCACTAAAGGGGTACTTCGGTCTTAATGTGAAAAAAATTCAAAAATCATATTAGCTAAATGGAAGTGAGCATCGTTCAGATGACTCATGCATATGAAACAGCTGGAGACCCTTCACAAAGTTGTGCTCACATGGGTCAAATGACATTAAGGGGTCACTTCCGTCTGAAGTGAAAAATCTTCAAAAATTCATATTAGCTAAATGCAACTTTGCATGGTCACGTTACTCATGCATATGAAGCGTCTGGCGACACTTCACCAAAGTTGTTGCTAACATTGGGTCAAAGGTCACTAAAGGGGTACTTCCGGTCTTAATGTGAAAACAATTCAAAAATCATATTGCTTTAATGTAAGGTAGCATGGTCCGTACCTCTTGCATATGAAAGACTTGAGACCATTACCAACTTGGTGCTCAACATGGTGTCAAGGGTCATTAAAGGGGAACTTCCGGTCTTAATGTGAAAAAAAATCAAAATCATATTTGCTTATGCAAGGTACATGGTCACATACTCATGCATATGAAGCAGCCTGACACCCTTCACCAAAGTTGTACTCAAACATGGGGGTCAAAGGTCATTAAAGTGAAACTTCCGGTCTGAATGTGAAAAATTTCAAAAACCATAGCTGCTATAACAAACGTTGATGGTACGCACTTATGTATAAGAACCAGCTTAAGACCCTTCACCAATTTGTGCTCGGCATGGGTTAAAGGTCATTAGGGGGCACTTCTGCATGGCATACATGTTCTGCATGCCACATGCGAATATACCTGTGTATGCTAAACACACATGTGGCGTATAGTTACTATGCCCGTGAAACGGGACATAGTATTTGTTTATGCTGTTTAGTCTTTACTTCTTCTTCTCCGACATCGCGATGCATCGCTTCTCGCCTTCTTCTGCCAAACGCTGCGGCCGATATGACCAAAATGGTTCAGAGGAACCACTGACCCCAGCTACATCAGGGGTGTACATACTTTGACTTTGACCTCTCGTAGGGGTCAATAGAGTCAAAAACTAAAAATCTTTGGAAGCTACGTCTTCTACAGATAAAGGTGCACTACTGCTGAAAATTATGAAGAGCAATGTCTTTGGTCAGTGTATACAGCGTGTACACAGTAATTAATATCGGAACTAATTAACATTCAAAATGGCGGCATTATCTAATTAATATGCAAAAATGCTAGACTCAAAATCGATTACACTGCCGATAGGTGATGTCTGTGCAAAAGTTGCGGAAATGTCGAGACGAATCATGTGACAGAATATTGGCCCCAGGGGTCACGTTGTAAGATATGCAAATGAGCTAATTAAGATGACAAAAACGCTATAACTCATCAACCAATAGTAGATATTTATGTCAAATGTGTTCACAAGAACCACAGGGAAAGCTCTATTTCTTATTGCACAATATGGGGTCAAAGGTCAAAATGGGGTCTCCAGGGGTCAATATATTTTAAAGAAGCTTAATTGACCTCATAGCTATGCCATCTTGTAGGATCAATGAAAAGTGAAAAAGTGTCCACAGTAACCCCGGTCTCTAAGAGTCCATCGTTAAGGGTCAAAGGTCAAATGACTTCATCATACGTAACGGGCATAGTCTCCTGTAGTTGTCTAGTTTTTTCTTCTTCTTCAGCGCTTGTTGTTACCTCTCTGCCAACGCCTTGTCCTATAATAGCCAAAATCGGTCAGAGGAATCAATGACCCAAGATACAAAGGGTGGACATAGTTTGACCTTTGACCTCTCGTAGGGTTCACGTGGGCCGATTAAGGGGCACTAGTCGGAACTATAAAAATGCATCTTTTGCCATAGAATAAATGCTATGACCACTAGATGTTGTCAGAAGAACCACTGACCAAGACCAATTGTTATGGTGTTTAGATTGGGGTCAAAGGTAACGTGGGCCGATTAAGGGGCATTTCGTCGGAACCTTTAGCATCTTCTTATACAAACACCAGTGATGGTGACATTGGCTCCGTAAGTGACTCGACTATTAGTCGTTGTCTAAGGGTTGTACAAAGAATTTTGATCAAGGTCATTAGGGGTCACTTCCGGTTGAATGTTGAAAAATCTTAAAAATTCATATTAGCTAAATGGGAATTAGCAGGTCACGTGACTCATGCATATGAACAGCTGGAGCCCTTCCATCACCAAAATTGGTGCTCAACATGGGGTCCAAGGTCACTAGGGTACTTTTCCGGTCTTTAATTGAATAAAAATCAAAAAATCATATTTGCTTTAATGTAAAGTGTAGCATGGCACGTACTACTCATGCATATGAAGCAGCTTGGGACATCTTCACCAACCATGTTGCTCAACATGGGGTCAAAGGTCATTAAAGGGTACTTCCGGTCTTAGGTGGTGAAAAATCTTCAAAAATCAATAGCTGCGATATGCAAGGTAGCATGTTCACGTAACTCATGCATATGAAACGCCTTGAGACCCTTCCCCAACATTGTGCTCAACATGGGGGGTCAAAGGTCTTAAGGGGACTTCCCATCCGCTCTAATGAAAAAAAAAAATAAAAAAATATTATTTGCTTTATGTAAGATAGCATGGTCACGCAACTCATGCCCATATGAAGCAGCTTGACACCTTTCACCAAAGTTGTGCTCAACATGGAGGTCAAAGGTCATTAAGGGAACTTCGGTCTTACATGTGAAAAAATCTTCAAAAATCGTAGCTGTATAGCCAACTTTACATGGTCACCTGACTTATGTATAAGAAATAGCTTAAAAACCCTCAAAAATTGTGATCGGCATGGGGGTTAAAGGTCACTAAGGGGGCACTTCTGCATGGCATGGCAGGTTCTGCATGCCACATGCGAATATACCCGTATTTGCTAAAACACAAACTGGTTCTTCATGTAGTAGAGCAATTGTCAGTAATGGAGAAATGTTTTTATTTTAAACACCTTTTAATGGGTCAAAGAAACCCCTATTTTGTGGATACTTTGCATCTTAAATGTTATGCGTAAATGTGTTTTAAGTTTTAAGTAAGTGGTCCAATTTACTACACCGAATGAGGTAACTTTGTTCTCTCAAAAGTTACAAAACTACTTTGAAACTATTTTTGTACGGAAACAAAATTGTGCGAAAGAAAAGGTCAAATGCTGTCAACTACAATCCCGGTATAGAAGTTTTTTTATATTACGCCGGTCTCATAGCCCACCTACAATGGTAAAGAATAGGGCACTCGATTCAGTTGCGCTTTATTCCGTTGTAAATCTATGGAGCTCGGACTATAATGGCTCCCGGAGGATTATATCTAATTTTACACTGCATTGAAGGTGTATGGCATCATTGAGATTGCACTGAAGTAGATGTGTGCAAACGATTTTGTCCTATGGTACATTGTAGTAGAGTTAAAATCAGGAATCAAAAACTACAGCGTCACGGAAACGGACGCTTCTTTGCCGTCGGGGTTTTTGAATGGGGACAAAGGTCAAATGAGGTCACAAGGTCACTAAGGTCACCAACACACATCAGTGATCAAAGTGTCATGGAAAATTGATGACATAAGACACCCAAGCATTGCTAAAATTTGACCACTTTGGCCATGACCTCTAGATGGCCAGTGAACCCCACTCTTGAGAGGGTAACTTGTGGGGCACTACCCAATGACCATTACATGCAAGGTCATGAAAATACATGTGTGCATGTGGAAACTCCGTGAGTAATTATGTTTAGCCTTAACATTTTTACCACAGACAGACGAATACCCACACTACCTAAGCAATCATGTGTGTGCCCTCATGCAGACGACACAAAATGGCCGGCATTTTAGATTTATGCAAATTAATTGTCAATATATGGCATAATACCTTAACTGATGATCTAGTTGTGTTCTCTGACCCTGAAAACATATTGGTATAGACACAAGAATGAAGTCTTTACAAGCCTTAAATCTTGAGTTATGTACAAAAAATGTTAAAATGGCCGGCCATTTGGAATTTATGCAAATTAGGCACACTCCCCTCTAAAAATTCGCGTTGGGGGACCGGAAAGATTTGGAATCCGCCTAAAATGGCCAGATAGAAACACTAGGTCAAATTGCTTTTACTCAAAAATGCCTTCGACTATAGTTTGTTTTTGAGAAATGGAACCAGTCTATAAGACGTATTTTACCACAGGAACACGCGACAATTCATTACCAATATTTTACCGTTCCAATTAGGAAACTGCCATGTAATCAATAAAGAGGCACTTAGGTTCTTACACCACTAACTGGCTTGCGTACGTAAGGATCAAAAATTCTTGGGTGGACTACTTTCTTGCAGGCATCTGGAAAAAGTGCTTTACAATGTCTGAAAATGCACTAGTTATTATTAAGAAGGATGAAAATGAAATATTTTATGATTGAATGGTAGGACTGGTATGTTTTTTCACACAAGGACTACTGGGGATGAGTGAGTTAGTTGGTTTGATGTCACCCTAGATCACTAGAGAAGAAAACCTTTTTAAACTAGTGAAAACCCCGGGAAAGGTGCATAAAAGAACCTGAAAAACCCCGAAAACCGGTATGTGAGGAATTTAAAAAGTCCCTACATATCAGAAAGTCCTAGGACTCTAGGTTCGGAGCTACGGACGCCCAGTCTCGTAAACTTTAATCAGGGATTAAAGCAACTTTATGTCATAGGCACCAGGCTTATGAAAACTAAAAATAAATTTTACTTAGTGAGACCCGGACTCTATTTTGGGGATTCTCAAATTCCTTATAACTATCGACAAATTCACGGTATATCAGGAAGCGTCCTAGGACCCTGTGCGTGACGCAAAAGCCCCTTAGGACCCTGTGGTACGGTTGATGAAGTGGTCCCAGGACCCTACCTTTGTTGTGCAAAGTCCTAGGACCCTGTGGTACTGTGATGCAGTGTCCCAGGATCCTAAATTTTGATGTGTAGTCCTAGGACCCTGTGGTATTGTTATGTAGGGTCCCAAAGCATACAGATATGCTACTCGTACTTTAATTCAAAAGTTCTTGGTTACTTAAAAGCAGGCCGAATCCGAGCAGTCCGCTGTGGCTTAGGTATGTAATAGTATATGTGTATGTATTGTTGCGATTCTGGTGAATATGTACGTAGGTTCGAGTCCTGGTTGCACCATTTTAATAGTCAGCGGGTTTAGAATTATTTTATAATTTTTTTTTTTAATTTTATTACTTTTTTTTTAAACATTACAAAAACATTTAACATATTCACATTTCTTAATTTTTTCAAAACTGTTTTCTCTATTTAAAACTTCCTCTGTCCATTATATTACAGCATGCTCTTTAAATACCATTTAAAAAAATAATTTCAAAATTTGAAAAGACAAGTAATAAAATTAAATTTCAAGAGAGAAGTAATAAAATCACTAATAAATAATAACAAACCCCGTGGTCGCGCATGATATCCACTTTTCAATGACCAGTGACCCCCGGCCGGTTCTGAAGCATTAAATATGGACATTTTGAAAAGGCAACTTAAGTTTTACTTTCATGTAGCTTTCACAAACATGATTTTGAGAGAAACACACATTTCCAGTCAATATCACCTATACTTACTTTATTTGTACTCTTAAAAAGCGTATTTTGAAGTTCTAATACATGATATAGTTTTAAAATTTACTAGCATAGATAACACCATTATCTCAAAAAATCTTTTTATATTATTCACTAAAATTGATGCTTTTGACTAGAAAGGACCTAAATACCTTCAGTCCAACTTGACATTTGTAAATCATACCAATACTGAATAGTATTGCAAGTATTGATAGCCAAATCTAGAACATGAAACATGAATGTTTTGAATGCTTAGCTAAAGTTTAACTCTTATTCAGGTTTTGGAATCATATATTTGAGAAAAATGCACATTTTTACACAATATTGCCTATACTTACTGTATATTTTGGCAACATTAGAAGCTTATTGTGCGTTTTTGGGACACAATATAGTTCTGAAACCTACTTACATAGATGGTACATGTTATATAGATGCCAACAATACCAATATATCAAAAATCACTTTTTAGCAATAAATGTATGTTTTTGACTAAAATGCCCAAAAATCACCCTTGGCCCATATTGGCAGTTTCACATCATACCTAATCTGAATGCCAATGTTAGTATAAGTATTTTCAGCTAAAATTAGAGCATAAAACACTGACGTTTTGAATGCTTAGCTAAAAGTTTCACTATTTTTTCAGGTGTTAGAAACATGAATTTGAGAAAAACGTATATTTTCACACAATATCGCCTATACTTTTTGTAAACTTTAGAAGCTTATTGTGAGCTTTGGGGCACAATACAGTTCTGAAACCTATTTACATAGATGGGGCATGTTATATAGATGTCAAAAATACCAATATCTCAAAAATAATTTTTTTTTGCCCCAAAATGTATGTTTTTGGCTAAAACGACCCCAAAACCACCTTCGGCCCACATTGACAATTTCACATCATGCCTAATCAGAAAGTAGACATAATAAGCTTTCCATTAATGTATGATGTGGGTGTATGTAGGGTGGGACTATTAAGTCGACTAAATTGTTGATGCTGCTACTCGCCTCATACTTGTGTATCTTTTGTACTAAGTAGAGAACATTAGTGTCATAAATCGGAATACGCACAAGGAGGAAATAATTCTAAAAATCCAAATTATTTTCACAGTTTTCTGGATTTTTTGTTAATTTCGCTATTCTGACTTGAAGGTGTCATGTGTAATATATCAATAACATTGTTTTCACAGGAACAAAACGTAAACATTCCTACCATAGGCTCTCAATTACATATTGTCTGTGTACAAAGCATTCTATTTCATTTTATTTAATTCTTCTCTGAACCTCGGATTTAGTACCTAGATGGATGGCGCTTTATAATACATTTATCATGTATTATTATAAGAAAAGCGCATGCGTTGTTGCGTTGAGAGAGAGAGAAAACCACCTGCTCCCACGAAACCCGGATAAAGTCGGAAAATTTTCATTTTGAGATATACGCATATTTGAAATGCTGAGAAAAACAGCTTTAAATGATGTATAACATGTAAGCATTGCATTTTCTTTTGTCCATCAAAAATCAATATATGCCTTGAAATTCTTTTGTTTTCTATTGATTTTATACAAGTTTATTGATCTCTTTCTCCTAAAGTACCCTGGCGACTTTGTCCTGGTTTTGTGGGAGCAGGTCACATATTGTCTGTGTACAAAGCATTCTATTTCATTTTATTTAATTCTTCTCTGAACCTCGGATTTAGGACCTAGATGGATGGCGCTTTATAATACATTTATCATGTATTATTATAAGAAAAGCGCATGCGTTGTTGCGTTTATAGAGAGAAAACCACCAATGCGTGGTTTACATAAGTGGCAATGCTACGGTGTGCTGCCTCATAGTCGATGTGAACACACTCTCAACACATATGAAACCCTCGTTATCTTAGAGATAATAATATTTCTCAATTGACACAGCCCTATCGAACCAACTAGTGCAGCAAACCGCGTGAGATGAAGACGCATAACAACGTAAATGCGATGGCCAACCACGACTTCATTCGTCCTTGTTTTCTTGCTCTTACTATTTTGTCTCCTGTCCTGGTATATGTGAGATGGGTAATTATATAAAATAGCGGTAGGGTAACCAGCATAATTGATCGCGCAAGGAAACATAACGGCAATGTGACTTTGGAGAGGATGAATCGTGAAAGCCACTATACATCGTGGACTGACAGCGAACGACGATGGTTAAGTCGTATGGATATTTTCCAAGCTCAAACTGGTCCATATACAATTATTCTATCTTCTAGTACAGGGATGAGGGCGACGATTTGTTCAACCAGGCGTTCTAAGCATCACCAAACCCCTAACTCCTGCTATAAAATAACCAAGGAAGGCATAGCACACATTTGTAACCATCTTTCAAGTACAAAAGTTGAGTGATTAATTATGTGGACAGGAGACCGGAAACCTGAAACGTGAATTCTTAAGTGCCGCAAGTGGAGCCTTAAGGAGAGGGGGCCAAAACAAAGTGTGTACAGGGGTCAAATTTGTAAATTGATCCAATCATGTTAAAAGCAACCATGTTAGTGTCTAACAAAAGATTCAGAAAAGGATTTATAGTTTGTAATATGTACAGCTTAAGTTTCAGAGTTATAGGCTTAAAAACCGCCAAAATCAATAATAAGGGCCCCAATTCAGTTGTACAGGGGTCAAATTTTCAAAATTGCTCGATTTGGATAAAATATGGTTGAAATTATTGGTGGAGTTCATAGGATTAAAATAAGGAATAAATAGTTTTGACTGTCTTAACAATGCAGTTTCGATGTAGGGGGCACTGAAGGTCAACGGCCTTGCATTTCAATAGAGCTTGATCTTGTTACCCCCCTCTTTCTTAAGCAAGCATTAAGCATTAAAATATTCAACAGAAGCTACCTGGAAATCGACAACAAAGGATCATTTATGTTACAGCTGTTAGCGATTGATATCGAATGGCTCTCAACGAGTAAGGTTCTTGCAGAACAGGCAATAGTAAGCGTCTGTTGAACCTTGTACACATCTACACACGCATGATGATTTTTTTAGCGTTTCGGAGAGGGAAAATCAAACTTCTGATCAGATTGTTAAAACAGCGACCAGGCAATAAATAGGACATTCCCTGGGCAAGTTTACCATATGCACCGTTCAATCCTCCAGATTTAGATTTAAAACCGTTTGTCTGTATCCCACTTGTCCTGATGGATGTCTATGTAGTCTGTACTTCCAAATATTTCGCAGCTTGTTCACAAACCAACCAAACTTTCAATTTCTATCATATATAATTTCCCACAAGCTATTTCAATAAATGGCGACGCTGGACTATCCTCTAATCGACTTCTTCAGATTAGACCGGACTGCTTTGAAACTTATGAACGTTGTATTTTTTATTTGGGACAATAACCAGATCAATGCCTCAACAAAGGTGTCTCCAAAGGGTCTGGATCAGCGGCAAGTATTAGATCTATCGTGTAATCAACTTTCAAATCTATCTAATGGTACGTACTATGACTTGATCAAATTAAAACAGTTATTTCTCAATGAAATAAGCTTTTAGTAGATGCTGACCTATTCCTTGGTTTGTATATTTAACTTAATCGACTTAAGAGAAAACAAGTTAACAACTTTGGAAACAAATGTTCTTAGTACGTTAACAAATATCCAAAGTAGTATCCCTAGCTGCTAATTCAATGACTCGTCTAAATGAGTCCATGTTCAAAGTTTTAAAGGAATCTGATGATGAGGAAAGCTTCAAATATTAGATCTGTCCCAAACAATTCAAATTTGTCGGCCTTACAACCCGGGAAGTTTTCGGGATCTTAATGACCTGCTAAAATAATTATACATCTTTGAAAAACGATATAATGAGCTACTTCCAGACAGTTTTCAAGGTTTAGATAATTTGCGTATGTTAGACCTTCGCGGAAATGTGCTTCAGACATTGTCGCCTATTGTATTTAAATGTTTTGTCAAATTATCGTGGATGTTACTGTCTGACAATGCTCTCATGAGATTGCAATATGATGTATTCAAAAAACTTACTCAGCTAGAAGTGTTATATTTGGATGGAAATAAGCTGAGAGAGCTACCTGTAGACATATTCAAGGGATTACGTGAGTTATCAGTGTTATATTTGCATGCCAATAGTATTGAATCATTGCACGCTGATATATTCAACGATCGTTTCCAATTGACAGAGTTAGGGTTGAATGGAAATAAGCTAACACAGCTACCTGTAGACATATTCAAGGGATTACAGGAGTTATCAATGTTAGAATTGCACACAGTGGTATGAATAATTCCACGCTCTATATTCAAAGCTCTTGTCCAATGGACAATTGTTCCTGCTTGAATGGCAATAAGATAACTCCAGCATACTGTTAGACAATTTAAGGATTACGGGAGTTTCAGTGTTATATTTGTATGACAACAGTATTGAATCATTGCACCCTGAGTTATTCAAAGAGCTTATCCAATTGACAGATTAGGGTTGAATGGAAATAAGCTAAACACAGATACCTGTAGACATATTCAAGGGATTACGGAGTTATCAGGGTGGATGCACAACAATAGTATTCGAATCATTGCACGCTGATATATTCCAAGATCTTGTCCAATTGACACAGTTAGGGTTGAATGGAAATAAGCTAACTCAGCTACCTGCGATATATTCAAGGAATTACGGGAGTTATAGGTTATATTGGTAGACCAAACTAGTAGTGAATTCATTGTACGCTGATATAATTCAAAGATCTTATCCAATTGACAGACTTAGGGTTGAATGGAAATAAGCTAACCTCAGCTACCTAAGACATATTCAAGGGATTTCGGGAGTATCAGTGTTATATTTGCACAACAATAGTATTGAATCATTGCACGCTGATATATTCAAAGATCTCATCCAATTGACAAGTTTATGGTTGCAAGGAAATGAGAAACACATCTACCTGTAGATATATTCAAAGGATTACGGGAGTATCCAGTGTTATAGTTGTATGAAACCAGTATTGAATCAGCCACGTTGATTATTCAAAGATCTTCCATTGACAAAGTTAGGGGAATGGAAATAAGCAACTCAGCTACCCGTAGATATATTCAAGGGATTACTCGGAGTTTCACTGTTATATTTGTATGACAAACAGTATTGAATAATTGTACGCTGATATATTCCAAAAGATTTACCAATTGACAAGTTTATGGTTGGATAGAAATGAGATAACACATATACCTGTACTATCTTCAATGGAATTACAGGAAAGGTTATCAGAATGTTATATTTGTATGACAACAGTATTGAATCATTGACGCTGATATTTTCAAGATCTATCCCAATGACAGAGTTTACGGTGAATGGGAAATAAAGCCTAACTCAGCTACCAGTAGACAATTCAAGGGATTACGTGAGTTATCCGTGCTAGGATTGCACAACATAGGATTGAATCATGCATGCTGATATATTCCAAAATTCTCATCCAATTGACAAGTTTAGGGTTGAGGGAATAAACTAACACAACTACCTTTAGACATATTCAAGGGATTACGGGAGTTCAGTGCTAGTATTGCAAAAACAATAGTATTGAATTATTGCACGCTGATATATTCAAAAATCTCTTATCCAATTGATAAAGTTATGGTTGAATGGAAAAAGCTAACTCAGCTACAGGTAGATATATGCAAGGGATTTATAGAGTTATCAATGTTATATTTGTCCATGACAACTGTATGAATCAGTGTACGCATGATATATTCAAAGATCTTACCCAATTGACAAGTTTATGGTTGGATGAGAAATGAGATAAAACATATACCTGTACATATAGTCCAATGGGATTACAGGAGTTATCAGTTGTTATATTGTATGACAACAGTATTAAATCATTGCACGCTGATATATTCAAAGATCTTATCCAATTATCAGAGTTATTACGGTTGAATGGAAATAAGCTAACACAGCTACCGTAGACATATTTAAGGGATGACGGAGCATCACTGGTTTTTATGTAACAATAGTATTGAGATTGCATGCTGATATATTAAAGATCCTGTCAAATTGACAGAGTTAAGGTTGCATGGAAATGCGATAACACATTACCTGTAGACATATTCAAAGGATTAGGTGAGTTATCACTGTATTATTTGTCTGACAATAGTAGCAAATCAGTGCCACGCTGATATATTCAAAGATCTTATCCCCCCCCCCCCCCATTAACATTGTTAGGTTGAATGGAAATAAGCTAACACTGCTACCTGTAGATATATTCAATGGATTACGGGAGTTATCATCGCTATTTTTGTATGACAACAGTATTGAGTCATTGCACGCTGATATATTTCAAGATCTTATCCAATGACAGAGTTAGGGTTGGATGGAACCTAAGCTAAACACAGCTACTGTAGACTATTCAAGGGATACGTGAGTATCATTGTTGGATGGCACAACAATGTATGAGCATTGCACGCCTGAATATATTCCAAGATCTTGTCCAATTGACACCAGTTAGGGTTGAATGGAAATAAGCTAACGCAGCTACCTGTAGATATATTCAAGGAATTACGGGAGTTATCACTGTTATATTTACATGACAATAATATTGAATCATTGCACGCTGATATATTCAAAGATCTTATCCAATTGACAGAGTTAGGGTTGAATAGATATAAGCTAACACAACTTCCTGTAGACATTTTCAAGGGATTACTGGAGTTATCAGTGCTACTACTGCAAAAAAATAGTATTGAATTTTTGCACGCTGATATATTCAAAGATCTTATCCAATTGACAAGATTAGGGTTGAATGGAAATATCTCAACACAGCTACCTGTAGACATATTCAGGGATACGGGAGTTATCAAGTCAGTGTTTGGATTGCCCACACATAGTATTGATCTTGCCGCTGATATATTCCAGATCTTGTCCAATTTACACTTTAGGGTTGACGGGAAAATAAGCCTAACTCAGCACCTTTAATATATTCAAGGACTACGGGGAGTTATCAGTAGTTAGATTTGTAATGACAACGTATTGAATCATTTTACTCTGATATATTCAAAGATCTTATCCAAATAACAGCTTAGGGTTGAGGGAAATAGCTACTCAGCTACCTATAGAACATATTCAAGGATTTCGGGAGTTATCAGTGTTATATTTGACACATGTTTGATCATGGCACGCGATATATCCAATGCACCATTGACCAGTGTTATGGTTTGCACGGATGAGATAACCAATCTACCTGTAGAGATATGCAAGGGTTACGGGAGTTCTCAGTGTATAATTTGTATGACCACAGTATTGACATATGCACGTGTATAATCAGATCCTAGTTCCAAATTGACAGATTTAGGAGGGTTGAAATGGCATAAGCTAACTCAGCTACCCGTCTAGATATAATTTCCGGATCCGAGTTATCACATGTTTATATTTGTGACACAGTATTGAATCACATTGTACGCTTATATATTCAGATTACCCAATTGACAATTATGGTTGGAATAGAAAAATAGATCCTATCCTGTACCTTATTCAATGGTACGGAGTTTATCAGGGTTATAATTTGTATGCAACGTATGGAAATCATGCACGCTGGAGGTCTTTTCACGATCTTTAAACCAATGCAGAGATACGTTGAATGAATCCAAGCTAACTCAGCTCACAGTAGACGATTCATGATTACGTGAGTATCATGCTAGGATTGCAACAACATAGTTTGAATCATTGCAGTGTATCTTCAAAAAATCCTTTCCATTGACAGGTTAGGGTTGGATGGAAATACAGCTCACATCTACCATTTAGCAACAATTCAAGGGTTAACGGAGTTTATCATTGCTAGTATTGCAAAACAAGATATTGAATTATTGCACGTGATATATTCAAAATCGATCCATTGATAAGTTTCTGTTTGATGGAAATAAGGTCTTAACTTTTCTGGTGCTATCGCTGTAGATATTTCAGGGGTTGCTCGAGTTTATCACATCACTCACTCGTTTAATTGTATGACACGTATGGAACTCATTGTACGCTGGTATAATAATTCAACGATCTTGACCACCCAATTGTACAATTTATATGGTTGGATAAGAGATAACCATATCCGTACATATTTCAATGGATTACGGATTATCAGTGTTTATTTGTATACACCAGTATTAAATCATGGCAACGCTAGATCTATTCACAAGATCAAATCATCCAATGCCAAAACAACACATTGACAAGAGTTACGACAAACGTTGAACTTGGAATCAGCGTAACACAGCGACCTGTAACATTTTAAGGGATTACTGACTAATCACTGTTGTTTTTTATGTAACAAGATATGGAAGTCATTGCATGCTGATATAGTCAAATATCTTATCCAATTGACAGAGTTATGGTTGCATGAAAATAAGCTAACACAGCTACCTGTATTTCAAGGGATGACGTGAGTTATCACTGTTATATTTGTATGACAATAGTATTGAATCATTGCACGCTGATATATTCAAAGATCTTATTCAATTGACAAAGTTAGGGTTGAATGGAAATAAGCTAACACAGATACCTGTAGACATATTCCAGGGATTACGTGAGTTATCACTGTTATATTTGTATGACAATAGTATTGAATCATTGCACGCTGATATATTCAAAGATCTTATTCAATTGACAAAGTTAGGGTTGAATCGAAATAAGCTAACTCAGCTACCTATAGACATATTCAAGGGATTTCGTGAGTTATCAGTGTTATATTTGGAAGACAATAGTATTGAATCATTGCACGCTGATATATTCCAAGATCTCATCCAATTGACAAGTTTATGGTTGCACGGAAATGAGATAACACATCTACCTGTAGATATATTCAATGGTTACGGGGGTATCAGTGTTATATTTGATGATAACAGTATTGACAATCTTGTACGCAGGATATATTCCAAGATCTTGTCCAATTGACACAGTTAGGGTTGAATGGAAATAAGCTAACTCAGCACATATAGACATATTCCAGGGATTACGTGAGTTATCAACGTTGGTCTTGGAAGACAATTCTATTGAATTATTGCATCCTAGTATATTCAAAGATCTCTTCCAATTAAAAATATTAAATTTGCAGAGAAACCAGTTGAGTGAGCTACCTGTGGACATATTCAAGGGATTACATAAGATACTAATATTAGATTTGTCACATAACAGATTTGAAAGCTTCGAATCTGGTATATTCAGAAATCAGAATCAATCCCGCGTACTTCTGTTGAATGGAAACAAACTGGTCAAGATAAGGCCGCAAATTTTCGAAGGATTAAGTCAAATAACCATGTTGGGTTTGCAAGGAAATAGTTTTGAAACATTTCACCATGAAACATTTTCCAGTTTACAGAATTTGAAATTTCTAGACATAAGAGATAATTCCTTATGCAAAATAACTCATGAAACCTTCTCATTAATGGGGAATACAACTACTGTAGCTGTAAATACAGCGGCAGCATGTTGCTTTTTTGAGGCACCTTCAGGACCCCGTTGTATTGCAAAAGGAAAACAATCACCATACTTAACATGCGGAGAACTTTTGCCAGATACAGGTCTAAAAATATCTACATGGATAATTGGCTTGCTTGTATTACTATTCAATATCATTGTAGTTATGTGGAGACTTATCCACATCACAAAAGGTGTACACGAGCAAAAGCAGTTGTTATTTAGAACTAACCTTGCTGCAGCTGATTTTCTTATGGGCATTTACGTGCTTATAATTGTATCAGTTGATTCGTACTATGGGAGGTATTTCCCTTCTGAAGCTGAACATTGGCAAATTAGTACACTTTGCAAATTCTCCGGTGCACTGGGAATGCTTTCTAGCCAAGCGTCTCTGTTTTTCATTACCGTTATGAGCATTGAAAGATTTTGGACATTTAGACACGTGGTCGCCGAAGAAAAGCTGTTTAATTTTAAGCAACAGGGATTTGTGTCTATATTAATATGGATTGTGTCGTTGGTTTTATGCAGTGTGCCAAATGCATTACAGCATAAAGGACAATATGAGTATTCGGAAGTCTGCATTGGATTACCACTTGCTAGAAATTTCAGCTTTGAAAAAACATACGAGAATATCACAACACCATTTAATGAATCGCTTTCATTCCTGTGGACACTTGAAACTCAAAACATAACAGGTAGCCAACCTGCGAACGTTTATTCAATCGTGGTTTTTATTGGGATTAATCTTACATGCTGTGCAATTATATTTTTGTGTTACGTCGGACTATTCATTCGTCTAAACGTGGCCAAAGTGCCAAAGTGGAGAACAAATTTAAGGATTATTACCGGATATGGCGGCCTTATGTTGACCGCACTGTCATGTTGGATGCCTGTTATTGTTTTGGGGATATTGATACAGAAAGAGAAGAAAGAAATCGAACCAACACTAATTGCATGGTTCGCAGCATTGGTATTACCAATTAATTCAGTAATTAATCCATTTTTTTTTTTTTTTTTTTTGGAACTATTTTAGCTGATATCAAAGCAAGAAACAGAAAGAATTTTATGAGGAAGAAGAACATGAAATGCAGCTTATACGATGTAACCGTGCACCTGAAGCAGATAAAAAAGAATAGGTGAAAAACATTTTATTTGCCAACAATGGTTACAATTTGTATGGTGTGTGACCTAAAATTCAAATCAAATAAAAATCCAAAACAACCAAATAAAATTTGATTGATTTTCCCTCAAGAAAACAATCCAATTAAATCTTAAAATTGCACTTTTTTCCATACGAATTTCATGATGGTAGTCAATTGTTTACCGTTGTCCATACAAACGTAGATTGTCTGTCTGTGCCCATACAAACGTAGATAATTGTCTGTCTTTGTCCATACAACCGTAGATAATTGTCTGTCCTTGTCCATACAAACGTAGATAATTGTCTATCTTTGTCCATACCAACGTAGATAATTGGCTACTTTTGTCCATACAAACGTAGATAGATTGTCTGTGTCCATACAAACGTAGATTTCTGTCTTCGTCCATACAAACGTAGATTGTCTGTCTTTGTCCATACAAACGTAGATAATTGTCTGTCTTTGTCCATACAAACGTAGATAATTGTCTAACTTTGTCCATATCAACGTAGATAATTGGCTACTTTTGTCCATACAAACGTAGACAATTGTCTACCTTTGTCCATACCAACGTAAATAATTGGCTACTTTTGTCCATAAAACGTAGATAATTGTCTGTCTTTGTCCATACAAACGTAGATAATTGTCTGTCTTTGTCCATACAAACGTAGATAATTGGCTACTTTTGTCCATAAAAACATAGACAATTGTCTACCGTGAAAAAAAAATTGTATAGAACACTGCATTATTTTAATATTTTTTGTTTTAGATATTTAGATAGTAAATGTTTCATATTACGCCGTCTGATAATAAACCTAACGAGATATTAAACTTTAATTTAACTTTCCTGTCCCTTTTGGTTTTGTTTTTTCTGTTTGTATTTGCTGGAGTATACAAGATTTTCCAAATTATGCATATTTATGTACGTCCATAAATCCGACATCATATCAAATACCCATTCAGCAAATGGCAGGGTGACGTAAAAACGAAACCCAACTTCAAAAATGTATTTCTAGATTAATCATTGTAATTTGTAACCCTCGTCCGACCGGGGGATGATTCCCTGTCGCACAAAACGCAAACGAATATGATCCAAGGCTTTTATGTAATTGTAAGTTCATCCTTTCGGTCATTTTAGCGGAAAAAAATTGGAGGTACCACCTTCAGGGAGGTCAAGGTGTCCTGTCATAGTCGGAAGTTGGGGGGGGGGGAGTTGCCGAATTCCTAAACTTTACTGTGTAAAATGCCAAAAATGGTAGTTTTGTTTCTGTAAGCAAATACTGACAATATTTGTATTTTTGCTTATTTATTAGAGTAATAACATGTGTATGCTTACTTTGGCACCCATCATTGCCAAACAAATACAAATATTGCTTGCATGAATGGCGAAAATGGTCGAAAACTCCTTGATTTGCTCACAAATAACGTTATAAATAAGCTCTCAGTTGACGTCACTATGACGTCATATTGTTAAACTTGACGTCATATTGTTAAAACTTGTTTGTACTTCATTTAAAGAAAGGACATTATGTAGCTACACACTGATGCCAAACAAGATGATGTTTGTCCTTTAATTACGAAAAATCAGGGGGTAACCCCCGGTCGTGAATGTAGTAGAAAAAACATTGGTTTGGACGAGGGAAACCCTAGGAAACATCTCTACAGGGTGTCCCAAAATAAATGGACAGGATGTACGAAACAAGTTCGTCATTCAGAATATGTTATACAATTTGAATAATTCTCAGTAATTTTGAAATTATAGCACAATTGCGAGGATTGCATTTATTTTGGGACACTCTGTATAACTTGCTTATCAATGTTTTCCGCGCTAAGCGAGGAAAGCGCGCGGAAAGTAAATGGTAAACCTGCCAGTGCTCGACCATTGTTTTATGGGATTACTTTAATCTTAATTTTTTCGACCTGTCATTAAAGATTTAAAACAATATTTCTAATATAATTTTAAAATGTATTATTCTCATTTTGCATGTTTGTGTGTGTGTGTGTGGGGGGGGGGGGGGCGTAAACGTGTTTAGTGCATTAATGCCCAGCCAGATAATTTGCTACACCAGTACACTCTCAAATTCATAAACATTCAGATATTTATATTTTAGAATACGTGTGAATGTCGTAATGAACAGTTAAACCATTCAAATGGCAAAATAAAAGCAATGTAATAGACAAAATATTAAATTATTTTAATAATAAGGTAGAAAATGTTCGTACATACTTCTCTTCTCTCGCAAGTGAGGCTGTTGAATTCGCCGAATCATCAGCCTACGAAATCTCACTCTTGCTTCTTTTAAAATATCGAAAATTTTCATTGCTTTTCAGGTCAGAGGGAAAAATTATAAGTCCAAAAAAGATTTAAAAAAAAACAATAGCTTCCCTTTGAGGTTAGTGAGGAATACCTGCTCCTGGAGCATGGTTGGTGGTCAAAAACTACCGCGTACCGACCATTCCGGCGGCTGTTGAATTAGAATAATTTACAAAATTCATCCTTTTGTAATAAATGGAAAACATTGAGCTTGCCATCCACAAACGTAAATGTGCAAAAATCATTGCCAGACGATGGAGGCCAAGCAACTCATCAAAATCTATCAAATTAGAAATAACAATATGTGACCCATCACATCAAAAGCTGCCAGTTGTCGCTCAAGGTTCAAGTTGAGATTTTGTTTGCATCAAAAAGCCCATATTATCAGCTTTAAAATGATACCTCTCATGTGTAAATTGGGTGTAGCATTACAATTTTATGAGGAAAAATGGGGATAAATTTCTTTTTATTTTCTTTGTTTTTTCATGCATAATTTAAATAATATATTGAAATGCAAATTCCCGACAACTGGTAGGTTTTGATGTGATGGGTCACATATACACTGTAAACTACTAAACCGATTTGGGTGATTTGATGTGGGTTGGCCATGGGTATTCCCTTGGTCCATAATGACCTCGTATTCATATACATATTTAAAAATAAACCTTAAGGCGGAGTTGATTTTGCAATTCCAACGGTGTTTGGATAAAATATTTCTTACACATAAAAAAAAAAAAATCGGTTATTTTCCCGTCAATTTTTAATTTTTTACTGTTTTTACCCAGATGCAAGGTCTACATTTGGATTTTACTGCATGAATATTGCTTTACATTTGATGATTATAGTTCATTTATATTGTGTTACAACATTAAACGATTTAGTAAGAATTTGAATTTGTATAAAGTAATGTAAGAAAGCATTTAAATGAGAGAAAACAATTTGATACACTATATGTATGCCATTTTGTTAATATACTCCAGTCATTAAAATCGGAACACTGACTGTCCAAATATTTTGTGTTAGCATGGTTCTAGCTCTGCGTAAAACTATCGGTACTTGAGTGTTTTTGGTTTGTTTGTTTTGTTTTCTTTTCAACTTGTTTGTCCAATAAACTTTCGACGTTTTCGACGTATAGGTGGTCTACAACCATCGAGTGCAAAATTTAGTGAATTTTGTATCCTTAGAAAATCTCGTATACCTTTAAAAAGGAAAATAGAATATCCGATATTGTGCATACAATCAATTCAAAAGAATTTCTGCTCCACAAAGAATATCAGGTAACTCAGCCAAAAGAGAAGAGAAATCAAGACGATAGGGGCCCAAGAGCCGGGGGCGGTACTGCCTACCTTGCGGGGCTACCTTGCCTGTACTGTCCATCTAGTTCTGCCTATCTTGCCAACCGCTTAAAGTTGGGTGACCTGATCAACAACCCCCACCCCGCTTTACTCCATCAAAACTGAGATTTGGTACCAGAAGAACCTTCACGATTTTTTTCTCATTACTCCAGTGAAATGTAAGACTCAAGAAATGTTTCATTTTGGTATTATGAACCCCCGTTACGAAACAAAAACTTCTCTAAATGTGGTCGAACACTTTAATTAACACACACTGTCCTATGGACCAATTTAGCAAACAGTTTTGTTTCTACTACCCCAACGGCTAGACCAAACTCAAAATTTTAGATGTGTTTACTATTATGCTTCCATGAAAGAGAGAAAAGATCACATTAGAAATCGGACCACGACTGGGTCACACATCTTTAAACCCGCCCCTACGTCAGTGCATTAAGCTCGTTTCGATTTTCTTTTGACAGGAGTAATATATACGGTACTTTATCGTTCAGCTGGACAAAAGCCGATTTAATAACATTATTTCGCCGTGATTTCAATAGTAAGTTAAGTCGATATCAATTTTGTACGCATGACGAACTACTATTTTTGTTACTTCCATCATGCTGTTGACATTAAATATTGTCATTATGATTATAAATATCCGTCTGATTGGTGTCGTTATTTGTCGTTATCTGTTTATATTCGTATGCTCTTAAAGGAACATTTCCTGATTTTAGTTCTATTTTAAGTTCATGGTTCAGTAAATATTTTAGAAGAAAGTTTCACGTTCAGTTGCCTGATGTTTTCAACATTTTTGTTTCTATCGCAGCGTTTCTAAATCCACTCTGTTTTAATGTTGTTCCGTAATTTCTGAAGAGTAAATCGAATCCGTACTAAAGATTATCAAAGATATAGTTCTTACGTCAACGGCGAGGGTGACACTTCGTTTTGGGTAAGATTATTAAGCCGGTGTGGAGAAATTACATTTTTTCGACATCAAATTTCGCGTTTCCCCTTCGCTTCCGTTCAAAAAGTTCGCATTCCCCCTTATTTTATGACATTTCTCCATCTAAAAAAGTTCATATTCCCCTTTCACCAAACCATTTTCGGATTCCTCCCTCAAATCCCGTATTCCCTGCCGTAAATAATGACCCCTCCCCAGGGACGGGATGACTATATCGATCACGAAATGATAACAGGATAACCTATAAAAATGCTGAAAATTTAAAATTTTATGATGAGACAAGAAATTTTCGGTTAAATCTTCCTGATCATAAAATCACGTGTGTTTACAAAATTTCGATAGCACTGTAAAATTGCTATGCGACAATGACAAGCTATTTGATGGTGAGGGCGCTGTTGCTAAGAGTAGACAGGTAACGGTGTTCTTCCGTAAAAAAATTACCGTAAAAAGTTACATCTTCAAATCTATGATACCATGTTAATACTCTTCTAAAATCGTTCAAAACCTTGGTTCCAACTACCTTGACTCCACCGATGCATGCCGGTGTCATAAACTACAGTGTCCGCGTGACTGAGTGTCCTACCACCCATCTGTCTATTGTGTTCGCCATTGATGCATCGTTTGTTTCAGCACTGTACCCAAATGGCCTCGTATACAAGGTCACGGTTTATTCCGTACATGTTGCTATGGTAGCTAGGACACTCTCTCATGGGGGACACTCAGTTTCTTTACACCGGACAAAAATGCACCTCTAAGCTAAGTTTATTACGGCTTGCAATAGACGATTAGAAAACCTGCGTTACCATTTTTCTACTTTTCTGTTGTTATTTTATATATATTGCACGTATAATGCTTGCAAAAAGCAGTGATTCTAATGTGCACGTGATTCTGATTTATTTGCCTTTCCAAGTATATATATTGTTTATAGCTGTTGTGCTGAATAATGTAGTCTGATCCTATCCCCAATCCCCCAACCCCCTTTGTCTCCTTGTTTCTCTACACTCAGTGATGGATTACATCATCGGCACCTATTATATGACGCCTCATCTAGCGGCTTGGAATTGGACAAAAGAATCATGAAAGCATCCCGTCTTTCGGAGAGAAGGTTATGCCGTCGGGCGTCGGTCCCGCTTACCTAGAGTCGCAACTGTACATGTACATCACAGCGAATTTCAAGAGGATGAAAAAGCCTTCAAAGCGGGCTATGTTAATAACACCCGTATAGTACACGGGGAAATGCAATTGATGTTTTGGTTTAGTTTTTTTCTGAGGAAACATATTACCTCAGATACAGCCTTTGTGTGATCCTTTGCGTGTCAGGTCTTTCTTAGATCAATATAGGTCAATGGGGTTGACCTTGTTTTTCACTTATTTCGATAAACAAATAAAAATAGTTGAAATCTGGGTATTACAAACGTTGACCTTTCTTGAATAAACAAATGACCTTTAGCCTATTTTCCCAAATATCTTAGAAAGGAAGCACCACACGCGTGTGACTCAACTGACTTTTTACTCCTCGTTACCTAAGGAATAATTTGAGCTATATTACACTTACCTAAAAGGCCCCCCCCCCGGTGGGGAGGGGGGGGGGGCCTTCGAACATTTTTTGTCGTATCTGACCTATTTGTTATTTTTTAAGCAAATTTCTTTTTTATTTGTAGCATTGCGCTCGATTTAAGACCATTTTGAACAAAATCGGACCTACGGTTATGACGCGGCGTTACGTAATCGCGCACTGCGTGCGAAGAAAAGCTATTTCCCATTGAAATTACACGGAACAGCAGAAATCCATTTTTTTTTGGTGCTAAGGATACAGTTACACTATGTTGTATCTTATTTATTTGATTTATTTGTAGTAAGAGCATGTGTGCGCATACTTTGAGACACATCATGGCCACAAAATCCAACTTTTGCTTGAAAAAATGGCGAAAAACCATGAATTTTGCGATTTTTAAAGATTTTTCGCATTTGTGCATGACGTCATGTTTGACGTCACTGTGACGTTATATAAGGCATGTAATTTTTTGGTATCATGGACTCGGAGGGTCATAGCTATCCATTGGTTCCACAAATATTGAGAGTTCATCAATCCGTTTCCGAGATACTAGGGGGGAGGGGACGGAATCCGGGTCTTTTAGGGTTAAAAAAATTTAGAGAAGTTCAAACATGTGATCGCCTTAGTAACTGTACCACCTCTTCTGGGCCACACGCAGAGCGGGCGCCGGCAGACAGTCATATTTGCAAAAAAGTTTTATTTTTTTTTTTGTTTTTTTTTCTCTGAATTGCCCGTTTCAGATATTGGTACCTCGATTGTTGATAATGCCTCTTCTGGGGGGTGATGCTCTAATCCTTCTCTTTCAGAAGAGGTATATGTTAATTGTAACAGTTTTGGAAAATTGAGGTGGGTGCTGGTTAAAAAATCGTATTATAAATTATTCCCAGAGTAAGCGCTGTTAATTTTAGATTTTTTATTCTAATCTGTACAGTGTAAAAAATTGATGTCTCCATATTACGTGTTAGTATATGAGCATTTGCATTTAGTACGCACTTTTTACAGTAAGTACTCGACTAAGCTACAGCCCTTATTGGTGGACTTGCCCGCCCTGAATGACTACGATATATGTTTCAAAAGCACATTAAAAGACGACTTGCACCCAGGACTTTTACAGGTATTTAGGCCTCATTTATAAAATATTATGTACTCACGGTAAGTGTGACAAATTAATGCAAGCATATATAAGTATTTATATCGAACACAACTGAAAAATTCCGGTACTTACTGGATGTATCCAGACTGCCAGTAATTACCCTAAATTTATAAAAACAGTGTAAAATTTCATTTAATATTTGTTATTTGCCATCGCTTACTTCAAATTACAATTGAAAATAGTTCGCAATGCCGATTTCACGTTCAAATAAAACAATGTGAAATAGCGATATTTTACCGTCTATTGATTTCTTACGGTATTCCCCAGATAGCAAACTGACGCTCGGGCCGACGTCGTCACGGTCGCGTCCGGCAAACCAACTTCAGCCCGACGTTGGGAAACGGTGGGTAATTGGGTCCTTTAGATTGTCGTCAACCAACGTCAAGCTTACGTTGGGAAAACGTGGGGGAAATGTCGTTTGAATGGTCAGCAAAGCAAAACGTCAGCCCGAAGGTGGAAAACGGTGGGGGGAAAATTGGTCGTTAGATGGTCGGCAAACCAAAGTCAAGCCGGACGTGGGAAAACAGTGGGGGAAATGGTCGTTTGATGGTCGGCAAACCAACATCAAGCCGACGTTGGGAAAAACGGTGGGAAATGAGTCGTTGGGAGGTCGACAAAGCAAAGCGTGTGATCGGGGAGAATTGTGTGTCGGGCAGGCCAACGTTGTGGCAATATGTTGTCCCGCAGACTATAATTAGATAAATATTTCTAATTAGGGCCAATAATAAAGGAAATTAGTAGGACCTTAGCCAAAACGCGACAGAGGCTTTCAGCAAAAATAGGGCCTATGCTTAGCAAGATTGTGCGTAAAAATAAAACATATGGCAATTGCAGTGACTATATTTTCCGATTTTGTGCACTTTGTTTCACCGATGATACAAGGATTCCTTGAGCTTTTCGGGGTTTTTTTCACCTCTGTGACGCTCTGTGACGTATTTCGCCATTTTTATGAGGCTTATCTTCACTTAGTGTGCTTTTATAACATTTTGAAGTTTTTACAATGGATATATTATATATTGCCCTTATATATTGCTATCTGGGATAATTACTGTTACAATACCGTAGTATTGTAGCGTCTTGTTTGAAGTCAGGATTTAAAATGCAGTTTCCTCCTGTATTAGTTCAAGTTAATTATGCATAGCGGATAACGATATGGGTTTCAATGGCAGAGTTTCGTTTTCTCCTCCTTCATATTTAGTATTGAGCATATTTTGAAGTTTTATAACAACAGCGAGATAGATTACTTTGTAGTCATCATAAAACCCCCGATTTGCATACATTTGAATGTAGTTTATTTGAATGATAATCATCAAAATGGTTAGTTTTTGTCTACTGCTTTTTTGTACAAGAAATTGCAAGTAAACAGCTAACGGAGTTGGTTTTTTTTGTTCACTCCTGTGAAATTTACTCAATTTCAAATACCTGTAGACTGGAAATTGAGCCTTCATAGGCCTCTGCGCGGCTCCTGGCCCTGTCTGACCGGTCTTTACCGAGAACATACTGTATACTACATCACATGTGTTGCAATGTTACCAAAATAGTAGAGTATTATATCCAGACTGTTTTTATCGCCCCCCTCCACTGAGCGGATGAATCCGTGGAAACCACCTCCTGTTTGGATTATCTGCAGGACAATGTTTCGAATATTACCATTAAAAAAACAAGTTGAGTAATTTTTAAATTCACACGTTCATGCGGTATAAGTAATCTTATTGGTATGGAGCTTTGGGTTCAATAGGCCTACTTTACTTAAACCATCCTTTTGAAACCATTAATGTTCAAGGATACTAGGCCCGTCTTTCCAAAAGGTGTTTAGCCCGATTTTAAGCTAAACAAACGTTTTAATGTGGATAAACATCTCGCTTAAGTCACGCAATTCCAGAAAGGATTTAAAATTAAACGCAATTTAACTCGGCCAAAATGCATCGAATTTCGGTGTACCCTTGGGGTAGGACATTGGTTGGAAAGAAATCAATCAGCTATTGGAATAAATCCTATTGATCCTATCAACTCTAACACTGTATTGTTATTGCGGTTGAAATTACATGAAAAGTAACCAATATACTTCAACCCAGGCCTATTAGGCCATGGGCCAAAGAGAAAACATCACTTGTATAATGCCCAAGGTGGATCACTCTGAAGTACATAATTCTTCCGCAATAATTTATCTAAAATTATAGAAATTATAATATAGAAGCTCGAGAAACTGGCGAGCACAGAATTAAATAAATATGAAAAATACACGGTCTCGAACCCGGACCCTCTCGCTTTCTCTATGCGTTGGGGAATATCCACTGGGCCACAGAGGACTATTGTTTTGTAGATCCCAGAAAAACGAGGCTAATGTATTCAGTCTTATTTCACGGTTCAGCGGTCGTAATTAATTTATATATTTTTTTTAGAAGGTGGGTCCTATGATGCATGATTCTGCAGAATCTATGACGATGCGAAACTATTCATGACGATGATCAAGTAAATGAGACAACCTCTAAAGTAAACTGATAATATTAATATAGAAGCTCGGAGAAACGCCGAGCCTCTGTATATTTTATAACATATGCCATTAGGCGGACGAATAAAAAAAGTTTTACGGGCCCGACCGACCCTGATTTTTCAGTTTGCAGATTTTTTAAAAAAACACTTCTTTTTTTTTTAAGTTTTTCCAAAATCATGTAAAATCAGCCGTTTTAGCCCAAATTTATAATTTTTGGCAATATTTTTCAAAATTTGTTTTGTACAAATTTTTCATTTTTTCTCTTGATTTTTAGATTTTGGGGCTATTTTAGGCCAATTTTGAAGCTCCAGAAAAGAAAAAAAAAAAAGAAAAAGAAAAAAGATCGCCCGACCGACCGACCCTACTCGAAGGGTCCGCTCGCCCGTAAACAGGGTTTTCTTTTTTCGTCGCCTTAGCTATAATATTTGAAAAACCTCAACTTTCTAGACCAAGGATCAGAAAATAATGGCACAATCCTTAAATAAGAATTTGATATATTATTTGTTTTTTTTCATGTACGGCATCTCGTGATTAGAAGGATCTCGTGACTGTATTTTTTAGAATTAGTAAGTCATGAAATTCGATGATATTATGCTTATATTTCAGGTGCATATGCCTCGTAGAATAAACTTCCCGTTCCGCTTTCCACCTGCTGCTTTAAAGGCGGACTCAGATATTTTGAAACATATTTTTTTTTTTTTCTATAGGGTTTCCTCAGTTTTCTGTTCCAATGACGAAATTCAATGACCGATATATGAAATTCAGCGGTCATACGCTGAAATACAAATGTTCATTGAACGAAATTTATTTCACGAGATGCACAATCCAATTTTTCCTAAGACGAATATAACTTATACCAGATACTGAAATATAATGCAAATGTGTTTAAATTAAACGGGAGAAACCTATTATTTGCTGATAATATAGGCCTAACTCTTACATGGCCTTATATACACCACACGAGACAAATATAACTGTGTAAATGTGAAATTAATGAATCAAAAGACGAATTACTGTGTACATCAGATTATGGGCCCTGGGCGAGACCAAACTAAATTGATTTTGACGAAAAGTATGAAAATAAAGATAATTTTATTGTCAAATGTTAATATAAAATTGACCTAACATTTCCGTTTACTTGGGACGACAACACTTAACGAGATATGAATATAATGAAACATGATTTAAACTAACTGGACACATTTGGAAATAGTTACTGGAACTATAGATGCCTCCTAAAATGCTCATTCCAGTTTTTAGATGAATCAACCTTTTCGTTTTCATGCAGTAAACATTATGTATGTATTTAAAGTGCCATAGGATGTGTGTAAAACAAGACAAAAAATCAGGATCAAGGAATTTTACAACAAAGTTGTCATTTTCTATATGAACTTTGATTTGAGCTTATTTTTTTCACCAGCGAATTAGTGCAGGTTTTCCCAACCTTTTTTGACCAGAGACCCCAGTTCTTGACACTAGGCCTGCGGCGACCCCATTCCTCAAAACAGTTATATATTCTCAAAATGAAATTTGAGCATCAATAAAAAAAGAATGTTTTGTGGAGAGCTACGTCAGCCAGGGGAAGGAGCAACAAGATCCATATCTACCGAAAACTCTTAATCTACTGACGACAGGGAAACAAGGGCAACCCTTAACATTACCTTAAATTTAGAAAACATAATCTAATGTAGAAGCGCGCAACAATACCATACTATAATCGAGTTGAATTTTGATCTTTGAACTGCGGGAAATTTTAATCCACACAACTTTCAATGATTAATCAAGACTGCAAAATCAGTTTGGCTTGCTTGACAAAGTTAAATTATCTCTTTACAATTATGTTCCTGCCTTTAACAAGTATTTTATTTCAATTAACTTCGCGACCCCGTTCTCAAGGTCTCGCGACCCCAAAAGGGGAAACCTGGATTAGTTTATGGACCAGCATTATTTATATGCAAAACACGATTTGGTTTTGAAAATTGAGGGCGCCCTCCTCGGAAATTTTTCTGAGTCAGCCTTAAGCTGGGTAGAATCGTCTATCTTTGTTTGCCGGTTTATGTATCAATGATAAGCAAACAATAAGTATATAATCAAAAGAGAAAGTAAGGCCTATGACTACAAGAGGTGATCACGTGACACCTGACACCATACTTCCTCTTTAGATTGAATCACTATAGCCAGTTTTCTCTTTCAATCTTCCTTTTAATTTCCAGGCACCTAGTTTCTGTCAAGTTAGCTATATTCGAGTTTTCGGTGATGAGGTTTCCTTCTTACAAAGACCACATTACTTACGTATTTTATGAACTGCTATACAAATAAAATTAAAGGGATAAGCAGCGATTTGCGAAAAACTCATCAAAATTCATCTTTTTGGTATTTTTGTTACTGGTATGGATGTGAAAATGCGTGTATTAAAGACATGGCAGTATTTTTTATCTGATTCTGTAATTTCTATGCGTGCACATGCGAATAGAAATTCCGACTTGAGATTAAAAAACCTTTCCCCGTAAATATCCCAAATTTGTACACCATGACCTGTACAGTTTGACCTGAAACACAAACATTATTGATCTGTGTTTATTGTCTACTGGTGTAAACCAATATCAGCTTTTTAGTGTAGACTTTGAGACGCCATAGCTATATGTCTATTTCCTCAAATACTATATTGTCTTCACTATTTGGTGTGTTTTTAATTTAAACTAATTAATATGGAATTGTACATAAAAAAAATAAAAAAAATAAAAAAAATAAATGCATTTTCAAATGTGTATCTCTCACATTATCGCCGCTAATCCCTTTAAGCTTGAGTAAATATATTCGCTGCAGCTTTCTCGAATCAAAATTTGACATTGGTGAGAAATCTTTCTCAAATAAAATAATAATAACATGATTCACAGAATCCCCTGCGCACATTGAATTTTACACCTCCGCAAGAATGGTACTGGTTCACATATCATGAACGAGTATACAAGATCGCAGAAAGAGAATAGAAATTTCTCCAAAGCTCAAGGTTTGTCACAACACCTTAGAGAATAGTAATACAAAGGTCTAAACTGGAACAATCTTCACAACAGCTCCAAAATGCAGTTTTCAGGTTCCTATCAAACGGATTGAAATTATATTATTGCTGTAAAATTCTCGATATTGTGTATTCGGGTCAGTCATCATCAGATTAAAACTATGGAATTCGGCCATCTCCCTTTTCCCTCTTCTTTTGTCTGAGGCAGCTGCTAAATATGGTGAAGTTGGTGGAGCCAGACTCAACTGTGGTTGATTGGGTTTGAGATGGCTTTGGTCTACATTAGCGAAAGGTAGGGCACTCATTGATAATATGATCCGCAGTCTCTGATGGAGAGCCCCATTGGTAACTGGAGATGACCCAGCCCCATCGGTGGCATATTGCGTTGAAACGAACGCCCTGTTGTCAATCCTGTTCAAGGTGAACCCATTCCACCTGGTGCGTGGAGATTGCTACCAGGTGGGAGTTTCTATCATAAGTGTAATAGTGCATTGGTCTGGTCTTGGAGAGCTGGGAGTTCAGGCATCAATGTCGAAAAAAAATTTCGACGAGAGCGCAGTCCTGTCTGCCGAACTGGCGTGATTCTCTGGCGGACGTGTTATGCAACAGACAGACTTAGTGTCCCCCAACCAGCCTTGTTCACCAGTTTATGTTTGTGATGTTTTCTCCGAAGCAATTCAGGCGCTATGCCTGAAAGCACTGGTAATAAACTCAGAATTGCGTGTGACGAGGTATCTAGTAATGTTCTCAATGTGCCTCGTTGAGTACTGTAAAGGGACGGACCTGTATACACAGGACAGAGTGCCCATCTCTCTTTCGAAGCGATGGGCCAGACTCCACCATATAATGTTGCTGTAGGCGCTCGTAAGGAAAGGGGGGGCCTCCTCTACAGCGATTCTGTTACCTTCCCAACAGAATATTGCCGGTACCATTTATACACCTGGGATTAATGAGGTAAAGCGCCTACTCAAGGCGAAACACATTGGCCAAGCGGGGCTCGAACTCCATCCTTTGGCGTGCGAGTCGGCGCTTTATCCCCTGGACACTGTGCCCTCAGTTGAATACTGTGTCCAGCTTTTAATTCGATTGAGCAAGAGTACTTGATTAGTAACAACTTGATTAACCCTTACATCCAAAAAGCTTTCATTCAAGGCATTAATGGGTGTTCTGAACACACCAAGTTTTAATGAACTGCTTTCACATGAATCTAACACCGTACCCTTCATGTACTTTTTCGACTGAAAAGCGCCTTTGGATCTGTTTTCACATGACCTCATTGTCATCTCGTGTCGAGATTGATTTCTCTTCTATTATCAAGAGCTACAATATAACAAGTACAGGTACCCAGCATCCCCTACAAGTGCCATACGAACGCAACCTAATAAGGATACAATCGATATAACTAGCATACTGTCCGTACGGAGACTTCTACAACACGGAATTGAATGGCCGATCATATATTTTGGAACACTGCGTTTTCTTCCTTTTCTGTCATCTTCAGTTGGAAAGAAGTAACTTATAAGAATTTTTACAGACTTCTCCTTCACTTTTCAGCTATTCCTGCAATTTTTCAGAATAGTTTTGACTCTTTCAGATGAATCACTGATAGGGTCTTTATTTCCATCAAAGAGGATCCGCATACATTTTGGATCTCACATTTATCAATTTTTCTGGTAAGCAGGAAGGTATATTCACCTTAAAAAAATGGTCCAAGATGGTTCTTCGAATTACACCCCCAAGGTTCATCTAGAACTATCAGTACCCAAAGAACCTGTAATGTTCTATAAATGGTGCCAAAGTCAGATAAATAGTTTCTTTTGGCAATATGGTGCGATATAGAACTCCAAAATGGTAAAAGTAATATGTTTTCAATGGTGGCCCTTTTCCCCGCCTTTTTATTAACGAAAAAGTTCATGAAACCTATTGTTGAGAGAAAAAGAGTTCCACTTGAGGAACTACTGCATATCTGATTACGAAATCTACATACATTCATTAGTATCGGTAACTGATGCGCATTTTCCTTCTTAAAGTATCTCTGTAAAGCTAGAACTATGTTTAACCTTATTTCTATTTCATTTTCTGTTTTAAACATTTAAATTCCTAAGAGTATGCACATTGGATAACGTTAATGCTGCGTATTGATATTGTTGGTGAGCAACTATTGCAGACGATTTCATGCTTTGTGAGCTTGTGTGGTGCGGCAGCCTGCGGGACCTGATTCCGTGTTGACCCACATTGGTAAGCCTATAGAAGAGGGATTTTGGGGTTTTTTTTGTTTATTTCTAAGTTTTTCTCAGAAAAAGTAAGCTGGGAACAAAATAAACATAGAAGTGGTAGATTTATAAGGGTGGCGTCTTTGAGTTGAAATGTTTGCTAAGAATTTATTATTGTGCCACCACACTTTGAATTCGACAGCCTCACCGGAATACTACATGTTGAAACAATGAAGGATTGTGGCAGATTTTACTGAATTCATCCCATGTTTGCACTGGGTTGATTATTTGGCATCAATTTAGCTCATTAATGCATGAATAACTTGTTCGTCAATCAACTTTTTAACTTCCATACGCACCCCATTGCATACATCCTGTTAATCTAATGGCAATTCTTACGTTCTCATTTCACTTGCTGAACAAATTAAACTAAGTGCATGGTTTTTTCACTGTGTAACTGTGATTGCATGCCATATTGTACGCTGTATTTGGTTTATAGCCGGGAGCTGACATCCGGGAGTTTCAACAAAATCTTGCTTGCACCGTCATTGCAACTGAACGTGCTAATTCGAAGCGCGCTGCACACATCATTTTTATGCAAGTGTCATACATGTGGCATTGAACTTAACTTAAGCAATTTGTGCAGATTTTCACCGCGATTCGGTGATTCCCTGGGCTTCCCCTTTGTTTTCACAGCGATGTGACGTCAACCCTCTCCCGGCTATATCACGAATGGCAACTCAGTCTGGAAGCCTGTAACACTCCGTGCAATCCCATTGACATGATTAGTTACACACAGTACATCCATGACAGTACCAAAAAAACAGTTTACAATTTAACATGGTTTGCCCCGGTCTGCCACCCTGCCATTGGAAATTCAATGTTTGTTTTACTCAGAAAGTTGCCAGCATAGCCGTGGTTTTTTGCTCAATTTAATAGGCCTAAACATCCAAATTCCACACATTCCGTACGAGGAACGGTTTTTTGCTCCCGTCTTCAACACTACAACTGCCACTGTTTCACGATATGGTTGGGCTTAAATGGATGTGGAGAGAGAATATAAATTATAAGAGACACCGCTAACTCAGCCACAGTGGCACAGATTTTCGTGATAAACGCGTAATGATCGCGGTATCTCGATGTACTTTACTACCTATTAGTTCAAGCTGCCTCCGGTCAACTGATTGGCTGACATCGATCGTCTATTGCGTACGCGCTACACGCTCCCCGCCGGAAATACGCTTTGATCACAAAATTTTGTGGCATGACTTGAGTAATGTAACTATTATTTTATTGTGACACAAGCATGACAAACTGGACTCCTATCAACAAAGCTGTTTATCTGCGTCTGGCGCGCTGGTGTGCGTCAGCAGAAGTCGCATACGCTATGCGGATACGCTCACAGAATTAAAGTCGATGGCGGCTACCATAGCAAAACACATTTGCAGGAAACTTTTTTTGTGCCAAATTGGGTGATTCGGTCCTTGGCGACAACAGCGATAATTCCACACCGAAAGGAGTTTGTGTCCCTTCGAGGCCTATGGCTCGCATTGTAGGCGTTTCGAAAACGGTTTTTTTGCTATCTAATTAATACTACGCATTGTTCTCGATCAAGGTCGTTACTATCAGGGGGCCGAGCTTGAATGCATATATTCAACAGACGATCGCCCTTGCCAATCATGAACTTGAACTTTGACCTAGGTAAAAACATAGCAATATCGTGCATAAACGCCTTGATCGAGAAACTTAGTCGCCATTCCCTGTTTTCATTATGTGTATACGCTTGCGAGACAGGGCATAGGCCTGCACTTGTAGTGAGCGTGTGGTTTCTCATGTCTGAAATTTTAATTGTTTTCTCATGGTCTGAAAGTTAATTGATTTTCCTCATGTCCCTAAAATTTTAATTTATTATTTTTTTTTTTTGTTTTCTTCATGCTGAAATCTAAAATTTCATTGATTTCTCATGTCTGAACTTCAATTGATTTTCTCATGTCTGAAATTTACTCAATTGATGTTCTCATGCTGAAATTTAATTGATTTGCTCTCATATCTGAAATTTAATTGATTTAATACCACCTTGCAAAGCATCACCGTCACCCTTATTACAACGTGTCAAACTCGCCTCTTCCGCGTTGGCAAAGTGGGTCGTGTTATTGTCATGCACATGCATACATGTCCTGTGCACACAGGACAATTGGGAAAGATTTTGTGCCTGTGCACCCTACTATGAATTATCGGCAGCCTTAAAAGGAATAAACTTCATGTTTAAAGTACGTGGTGGGAGAATACTGAATTTATCCCGGACCGTTGTGTGTGAACATAAAATGCTCGGCAGGGATGCAAATTCGTCTGAGGTTAGTCATGTTAGTAAAAGGCACTTCTATTCGTAACGAAAGCGTCAACGAAGCGTCCATAACGAAAACGTCGACATTCCGAATTAAAGAAATGCGTGTGATTTGCTCTTATAATTTAGGGTTGAGCATTGCGAACTTTCCTTCATGTTGGGAGAATCAAATTATTTTACATAAAAATTGACAATTGGGAGACATTAATTCCCATGCCTTCTACAAGAATCCCTGGAGATCGATGCTGCAATTTACGTCCTAAAATTTGTCATCCTTGGTCGACCCACCTATATAAGGTGTGGGTTATCTGGGTTCAGGGTTCTGTGTTTTTTGGTCTCTGTTTGGTTTGGAACTGTTGGGTTGTGGGTGGGGGGGCGGTTGAACTCAATTGTTTCCCCACTGACTGTGGCGGGTTGGAGGGGGGTTTAGGGGTGTGCATTGTGTTTGGTAGGTTCTGAGTGTTTCGTGTTTGGTGTTTTCTGCGAGTCGGATTTGGTGTTTGGGTGTGCGCGGGAGGTGAGTTGTGGAGTTTGTTGGTTGTTTGGGGGTTGGGTGGTGGGGGGTTGGTGGTTTGGTTTTGTGGGGACTTTTGTCTGTGGCGGTGTTCGGGGCTCCTTTTGGTCTATTGTTGTCGCTGCGTAAGGCTAGTGGGTCGAGGAAAAATGGTAAACCAGGGTGGCGTCTACTCTTGGTTTGGGTGGGTGTGTGTGCATGTGTAGTTGTGTGAGGGGATATCTGTGTGGTTTTTGTTTGCTGCGCTAGGGCGGTGTGGGTTATGGGGTGGTTGCGCATGGGTTGGGCGTACTGCTAGCGTGTGGGCTGCAGTTTGGGTTTTTGTGGTTGTTGGGGTGGTGTGTTGGGGTGGTGTGTGGGTGTGTTTTTGTGGTTGTGGGGTGGGGGTTGGGGGTGGTGGTTTGTGTGTGTTTTTGGGGGGGGTTGTGTTGTGTTTGTTGGTGGCGTAGGCTCTTGTGGGGTTGTGGGTTGTTGTTGTTTTGATGTTGAGGAGGTCTGAGGTGGTAGGAGAATTGGGAAGGAGGAGGTGTGGATTGTTTACTTTCGGAGCCAAAAGGCCTGAGGTGCAGTGAAATTTTTGCAATATGTCTCAGGACACAATTCTGGGAGTCTCTGATGTGTTCAGTGGTTTACGGTGAGTTTCAGTTGAGTCTCTCATGGTTGTCTTCGTGGTTTGGTAATGGTGTGCGTCGTCATTGAGGAACTGTGTTCCCGGTGTCTGCGGGTGTGAGTTTTGTGGGGTTGGGTCCGTATACATTTGGTGGTGGTTTTTTTGCGTTGCTGGCAGTTGGTGCCGGTGTGCTGTGTGACAGGGGGAGTCTCTTGGTGCAGGTGATGTGCATCTGAAGCGAACTAAGACAGAGTGTGTGGCATCGCCGATGGTACAGAAAGGGACAGCACAAAAAGCAAAGCACGAGTCTCGGTGGTGAGCACATAGTGTCTACGGGGCGAACCGGATTCATACGAGGAGGGCGCGGTGGTCGCTGGGTGTGTTGCTAGATGACGAGCTGAGACAGGGGCGCAAGTTAGCAGTGCATCTGTGTGCAAAGGTGACGGCGAAGGAATAACGTAAAGATGCAGAGTGGAGGAAGGCACAAAGTTAAAATGTACAGCAACCGGCACAAAATAAAAGGACATCACAAGAGAAGCGACAGCACCGGCAGGGGGCACGGGTAAGGCAAGCCGGAGTAGCGAGGGGGGGCGCCCCAAACGTGGAGGGTAGAACATGGCAAAGGGAGCGCACGGTGGAGGCGATAGGGCGTGCAAGATAACAGAATAAGACCGAGGGCGCGGCCAACAGAAAGCGATTAATGTCACCGGAGGACGGAACCGTTATCATTATAGTGTGGCTGAAGTTAAGCAAAATCACAGGGCACCTCACTGGAAGAGGGATTTAGGAGTGAAGAATTTGACAAGAACTGTCCGAAATAAGTGAAGGTATGTCTGTTTATTTTTACAACCACTTCATTTTTTTGCACATACATGTACCATCTCTAATTGCCTGCCAAACCCTGCAAGTTTTTGCCTGATTACCATTGTGCTGAATTGTACATCATACCAAGGACAGATATTGGTCCACAATGATACTGTCAATGCAATTCCAATGAATTACAAATTTGCATGACTTTGCGGCATGATATTCGTAAAAATAGTTTAACTCATATTATCTAACACAGAAGAATATTCATGTATAAAATTCAGGATATTCAAAATAATTCATGGGGTGAAGTGGAAAAAGATGCCATCGATTGTTCGTCCACACTTTCAATCTCTTGTCATGACAGTGGCGGTGCCAAGGGGTTGGCTTTGGGGGATATCTTCCCCCACCCCCATTCCTTTCTTTTCCCCCCTCCAGTTTTGTTTCCCCCTCTGCCAGTTTGTTCCCCTTCCCGGTGGAAAGGGAAAATGAAAAACAAGATTTTTGGCAAAATTAGTGATTTGGGGCTACAAATCACCTACAAAACTAGGCAAAAATTAGCGATTTTGGGACAAATCACACCACCAAATTTTGGCAAAAAGGGGCAAGCGATTTGGGTTTGGGGGGCCAAAATTAGTTAAAATCTTCAAATATGTGATATATTGCCTCCAAATTTAAATTTTCCCCCCCCAAAAAAAAATCCCTTTGTCCTCTGCCGTTTTCCCCCCAGAAAATGGCTGGCCCGCAATTTGAAATTGTGCGATTGCATGAGCCCAACATTGTTAACTGACTACTTCATGTCATTGGTAGCATATGCTGGTGAGTCACCATGAGCATAGAAAAACCAAGGTACAATTCACAAGAAACATTGTCGCCCAGCATGTACTATTGGTGTTTGTAGTACAGGTCAGGCACTAATGGTGAGCGAAATTGTAGTAATCGCATTGAAACACGACAAGGTCCCACTCCTTCTCCACTTGACCAGACATGCATCGATTGTTTTGGATATCCCAGTGAATACCTGAAAGACATACTTTGTACAAGTCAACGACGGCCTTCAGTGTTTTTGCAGAAGACAAGAGGTTGTTCTTTTCCATCATCACAAAATGTGTGCACGGTGTGAGAAACCAAAGTCACCCTACAATCGCAAACTGACAATCTGTCTGGAGCTGAATTAACGTGGTGATCTGGTGTATTTATTTGCTTTTTGGTTGATCACAACATTCGGCAGAGGACATACTTATACGCAATCGTGCAATACAGTTCGCCTTGCTTATTTTAGTCAGCCCTATCCTCCGGGACTCAGGACATTATTCTGACTCTCGGACGTCAACAACTATTTATTTTACCTGCTTCTCTTGGCCGTCTTTCCCGTAAAAACTCCCCATTGGGCGTGGGGTTGCGGTGGGTCTGATTGGCTTTCCCAGTCCAAACTTTGACAAAAACCAATTCTATTGACTTAGACTCCATGCACGTAAACAGATTACTGTCGCCACTTTGTATCCCACCATGCACCGCCACACCTACAGTCCCACGGGGGTTTCCCCTGATGTCGACTTAAGTTGGGCCCTCCAAATTTATCAGATGTGTCAAGGTCTAAATTTTGTCACACCCTTCGTACATTCTGGCCATTGCTTTTGATCGACATTCCGGCCGGTTTTCCTGGCAGAAGACGTTGAAAATCAGTTGCTTCTGATTGACTTTGGCCGCTTTCCCTGGCAAAACACCCAATGATTTCTAATTGCCGTTTGGCCGTTAATGATTTTCTGGAAGTTTAGTCTCTGCGGGGGAAAATGGTCCGACGATTCATTAAGCAACAAATGACTCTAATTTACTCTCGAGTCAGGCGACACTTGTGTGTTTATGTCCTTTTGACTCTCTCAGGCCGTTGTTAGGCTGAATGTACTTTGTAGTTGGGACACTATTTTCTATTGTGGAATTCCATTGTAAATTTATAGAAAAAAAAACTTTTAGTCATATGCATTACAGTGTCGCCAATACAGCGTGCTCATTTCACATGCTCTGACAACATGAGTATTGTACATTTGTAATATTTAGAGGGGCTTTCATGATCCACAGCCTCGCCTTCCCGACTTACCTAAAAGAAATTGAGGTTTTTATATCATCTGACCGTCAACAATTAAATTTTAGCAAATCCATCTGTACCTATCTTAGTGCAAATTCGTCAGATCTGTAAAAAAATGTGAATTGTGTATTTTCTGTCCGTAACGGAAGAATTATACCACGTTCCTATTGGGTACGTTGTGAAACAAGCATTTCCTCATAACAAAAAACTGCAGAAAGTCTTGGCGAAAAACACTGTCCACTTTTTGGTAATAGAATACGCAGAAATTCGTAGCATTTGGGTTATCTGTCTGATCCACTTAAATACTAATTGTAAGGTGGAATTACCCCTTCGGAGGGCTAAAAAAGAATATTACAACTTAAAAGTTTAAGGAAAATATCCTTTCTAGCTATTGGCTTTTGGTTTGGCATCAATCAGAGCTTCCGTTCAACATTATGGTTAAAGTGCAACTTCGCAAATTGAATTTCCCATTATATTTCTTATGTTAATTTATTGTTTTTTCAAGCTGCAAATTTAAAATTTGTAATAACTTTAAAAACTTGGTATCTTCTCAAAAAGTAAATGAGCATTTGATCTCCAATTTCCACTATGGAAAATTCAAGACTTATTTTTAATTGATTAATAAAGTAAAAAGATCATTTCTGAAATATATTAAAACTTAAAATATTTGTGATATGATTTGTTTTCCAAACAAATTTAAAAAAAACCACATGTCGCCGTTGTGTCCACAGATTTCTCAAAACGATTTATCTAGAGAGATGGAATAAAAAAAAAAAATCAATTAAAACATACTAATTGGACGATGCATTGAACCAGAATATTTCCACAAGCCCCATGGGAACTTGATTTAAGGGGGGGGGGGGTCATTGTCGAGAAAGGAAGAAGAGAAAGAAAGAAAATAATATTTTGGCCAACTGTGTGGGCCTACCAAGATCCCAACTAAAATAAAGTTCCATGGGGCTAGTGGAAATATTCTGGTTCAAGGCATAGTCATAGGGACTGGACGTTAAATTAAGTGGTGCTCGGTAATATCTCTCCTTCTCCTACCAGGGGGAGCTGGGAAGCTTGAGGGGAGGGCTTGGGGGGGAGCTATTCATGGATTCACCCGACTGATTTCCAGGGATAGAGCAGGAAATCTTAGGGGAGAGCTTTAAAATCACCTCTCCTAACCAGTGCTTAAGGAGAGATGTAGGAGACTTGCTCTCATCCCTTAAACGTAAGTCCGTGCTTTCTTTTATCCCATCTATCAGATAAATCGTTTTTAAGAAATCCTGGGCAACAATAATGACATATCGTTAAAATGCACTTTGGAGATATTAGCAATTTAGTCTAGAAACACAGTTTTTAAGTTTTAGTTTATTTGAGAAAAACTTTTACCTATCAATTAGAAAGTTACGTGCTTGAATTTGTGACAAAAATAGTGAAAAATTAGGATCAAAAGCTCATTTAACTTTTGAGATTATGAGTTTTTAAAGTGAAATAAAATAATATCGCAGCTGAGAAAACAAATTAATAAGGAAATATCACAGGAAAAATTTCATTGCGAAGTACATTTTTGCCCGCAAACTTTGAACGGAAAGTCCCGATTGATGTCAAACAAAAAGCAATAGGAAGGTATATTTACTACGTTAATTTGTTAATATTATTATTTTAGCCCTCCAAAGGGGTAATTCCACTTAATAGCATTTAATAGCAAGAAACCGATCAACAAAAATTGTGACATTCTTAAATACCTGGCATAATGCAAAGAATAGGAGGAAAAGGTTGATTTTTAATGGAATGAGTTCATTTCAATGTGATTAAGCATACAAAATTCTATAAGTTCCAACTTTCAGAAAAAAATAAAGTTACAAACAAATGTTTTCTGTTTATGTAAATATAGGATCGGCTTGGAATCGAAAACAATTAAATTGCAATTTGCCTTTCTTACTCCGGAATATGTGGAAATGCCCATTATGTATGAATGAGGTTTAATATGATTTGTTGAGTGACAAATGAAGACCAATCAATGCACTTGCCTTTTGATTTTTTTCCTCACTATGCATCCCCTTTGGGTTTGTGTGCCTGTTCAGATGAAAAAATCATTGACATGTGCATGATTTTTTGTCATTGCACTATACACCAAATTGATTCGGTTATTGACAATTTAATTGAAATATGTGGAGACCATGCAAACAGTTTTGATTTGAATAAATTGAATAAATGGAATTTAGTGTTAAAAATTAATCATTTGTCTGCATGTCTTTGGGATTTATTTACAGGTTCTTCACGGATGCGTCTACAAGTAATATCAATATCAGACGAACCTCTAACCTTTCCCTCACAGGTGTGCATTTGGTATGATTCAACTGCATGCCTGGACATCTTCTGGGAAGAATTTCTTCCATCCATAACACTGGATGGAAGTATTGCAAGTTTAATTATAATTATACCCAAAGGAAAGTTCCAGTGAGTTGAAGAACTTTCTTCAAGGTTAAGGGTTCTTGTGAGAGGCACAAAACATATATAAATGCTTTGTTAAGACCATTTTGTATGGTTTCTTATGATGTCGGTTCTTTAAGAGAAACTCTATAAAGGGTTCTTGTACTTTTAGACCCTTAAAGGTTCTCCGAAGAGGGCAAAATTCAAGAACCGTAATTGGTTACTTTGAGAACCCTTTCAAATGGTTCTTTATCAGAATAGTTCTTTAAAGAACCTTAGAGAGGGTTCTTTATCCTTTTAGAACCCTAAAGGTTCTCCAGAGAGGACAAAATTAAGGAACCATATTGTTTTATAGAACCATTAATGGTTTTGAAAGAACCCTTTTAAATGGTTCTTAAAAAATGGTTCTTACATAGACCTTTAAAAGTTCTCCTAGGAGGACAAGATAAGAACCATAATGGTTCAATTTAGACATATTTCTAAGAGTGTTGGATCATGTCAGGGACCATTTTTACACTCGACTGGAGCGTATTGATAAGCTTTTAGTAAGAGCAGAAGACACGGTTAAGATCTATAAAAACTATCTCCTACCTTCTGTCGATCATCTCTCGATTCTGACTAAAACTAATTTTCTTGTCCGTCATAAATACCTTAAAAAATGATGACAGTCTGGTTTGTGGTCCGATCTGCAGCACCGAGGGTTTCACATAGGCCTACCTCATTTGTTGGATATCAAATCAGTTTATCAGCTTTATCTGGAATATCACGTTTCCGCTCACTTTTCGAGAAACTAAGGCTGACACCAAAGGTTAACATGCCATCGACTCCCGTCTTGAAAGGAAGGAGAAATGGTCTCGCAATTTTCTTTAGCCAAATATTTCACTATCTAACAACATTGTGCTTATAAAAAGTAAAGACTTATTTGACTAAATCCATCAAAAGGGGGGTATCTGAAGCTGGTAAATCACCTCAAAAAGTCTTGTTGTTCAGGGTGACATGTGTGTGCTATACAATGCTTGAAAAATGGTGACTATCTTTGAAAATCCTTATTAGTGATTGCCATTAAAGCATGACGAAATTCAGTTAAATGCCCTTTTTGAACAAATTGCCCCATAAATAACTTGAGTCGCTGGAGTCAAAAAATCAACACCAAATGTGCCTTATGCGGGAATAAGGAGACTCTCCAACACGTACTCAATAATTATCTGACCAAGGTTAATTAGTATACTTGGCGTCATAAATCTGTTCTCCGCATAATCAGGGATCTCTTAAAAATGTCAGTGAACAGTCGTGGAATGGAATTTTTATGCGACCGGAAGACGCACTAAAGTTGCTGTACTACCAATTCCCCCCGACCTCCTTCCCACTCAACCAAAGACCGGACCTCGTATTAGTAAGGAAGCCTCCAAGTCCATCATTATCATCGAACTCAGAATTTTCCGGTTGAACAAAACGTTCATATAGCCCACACACGGAAAGAAAATAAATAAGCTGGTCTGTCCACATTGATTTGCAAGAACAGGGTTTATGCACCGAGCTATTTTGTGTGAAATCGGAAGTAAGGGCCTCCTGACGAGCTCTAACAAATCTACTTTAAATTCTATCTCGTTGCTAACCAAAAGGTAAAAAAAAAAAATACATAAAAACAAAACAAAAAAGGGTTCTTCAACAAATTCATAAATCTATCTGCAAAATTAAGTTATTTGTTCTTACTAATTTTGTCTTACTCAATTTGACAGGACGGGTCCTTTTAAATTTCTTTTTTAGTCTATCTGGCTCAGTTGTGCAAATAATGTTTTAGGGGCGGCCCTCTTTTACGTATTTGCATCTCGTTTCTATAAAGATTTTATTGTACAATATTGTTTTTGGACGGTAAAAATTCGAGGTGCTGCGGATAGCTAATTCGGTCTGTGCTCTGTTAGCTCTCCATGCTTGGGTTATCTGTTTTACGTTCAATGTGTGTGTTTTTGAATATGTGATCTATCTGTGAGTCTTTGAACACTGATTGTGTTTTCCTCCCTTTTGGTAATTTTTCATTTTGAAAGAAAGTAACTCATGCGAATTCTACAAACTTGATCTTCAATTTAAAAACCACTAATTCAAAATTTCGAAGCTTGGCTCTTTTATGGGTCACTGATAGTGCCTTTAAAATGACAGACAAATTGCATGAACTAAAATATGAAAAATACTCAATGAACTATTTTTAGGAGACCATTTCCTTCCGTAAAAAACTTTGTTTGATGCCCGTGTTTGACAGAAAATGAAGGGAAACGACTGATGGAAGACCTTGGAATAACCAACTGACTTGAAACTGGGGCCATCAAGTTAATTATGATATTACTTAGTGTTAAACTATTGTTTAGTCCCATCTATCCTTTAAGCTAATATTGTATTTGATATAAGATGGCTTATGAAAGATGTCCAATATGATTTGAACCATTTTGACTTTTTTTCCCTTGTATTGACCACTAATAATGAACCCCTGTAGCCACGTGCTTTAGTTAAAAAATTAGTTAGTTGTAGTTCAAATTAACCCTGTGTTCGATCTTCTGGACCATTTGGACATTTCGCCTTCAGCCGACTCCCATCTCTTAGGAGAGATAAAACAAAATTAATAACCTATACTAGGGAGGTGTTGGTACCGTGATGTCTTTCTTTTGTTCATCTCTTAGGAGAGATAACACCAAAAATACATACCTATACAGTGAGGCTTGGTATTACGTGATTGTCTTTGTCATCTCTTAGGAGAGATAACACCAAAATTACATACCTATACTAGGGAGGCGTGGTTACGTGAGTCTTTTGTCTTCTTAGGAGAGATGTAACACCACAATTACATATCCTATACTAGTGAGGCTTGTTACGTGATGTCTTTTGTCATTCTTTATGGAGAGATAAAACCAAATACATACCTATAATATGGAAAGGCTTGGTTACGTGATGTCTTTTGTTCATCTCTAGGAGAGATTAAAACCAAAATTTACAACCTGATACTAGGGAGGCTTGGTTACGTGCTGTCTTTTGTTCATCTCTAAGAGAGATAACACCAAATTACAGAATATACTAGGGAGGCTTGGGTAGTGATGTCTTTTGTTCATCTCTAAGAAGCGATAAAACCAAAATTACATACCTATACTAGGGAGGCTTGGTTACGTGATGTCTTTGTCATCTCGAAGGAGAGCAACCCCAATAATTACCCATACCTATACTAGGGAGGCTTGGTTACGTGATGCTTTTGTTCATCTATTAGGAGCGATAAAACCAAAATTACATACCTATACTAGGGAGGCTTGGTTACGTGATGTCTTTTGTTCATCTCTAATGAAATGGATTAAAACCAAAATTAATAGCCTACTAGGGAGGCTGGTTACGTGATGTCTTTTGTTCATTGCTTAGGGAGATTAAAACCAAAATTACATACTATACTAGGGAGCTGTTACGTGATGTCTTTTGTTCATCTCTAAGAGAGATATAAAACCAAATTACTAACTATACTGTGAGGCTTGGTTAGTGATGTCTTTTGTTCATCTCTTAGGAGAGATTAAAACCAAAATTAATACTTCTACTAGGGATGGCTTGGTTACGTGATGTCGTTTGTCATCTCTTAGGAGAGATACACCAAAATTACATATCCTATAATAGGTGAGGCTAGGCTTGGTTAAGTGAGTCTTGTTATCTATAGGAGAGATAACCCCAAATTACATACCTATACTAAGTGAGCTTGTTTGGGATGTCTTTTGTTCATCTCTAAGGGAGATTAACAACAAAATTACATACCTCTACTAGTGCGGTCTGGTTACGTGATGTCTTTTGTTCATCTTAAGGAGAGATAAAACCAAACTGAATCTATACTAGGGAGGCTTGGTTACGTGCTGTCTTTTGTTCCCATCTCTTAGGAGAGATAAAACCAAATTTCTACTAACTGGGAGGCTGGTTACTGACGTCTTTTGTTCATCTCTAGGGAGATAAAACCAAAATTAATACCATAGACTAGGGAGGCTGGTACGTGGGGGGATTGGTCGTGTGTTCATCTCTAAGGAGAGGATAAAACCAAAATTAATACATTTTTTTTTTTTTTTATAATAGGGAGCTTGGGTACGTGAGGTCTTTGTTATCTCTAGAGAGATAAAACCAAAAATTACATACTATTACTAGGGAGGCTGGTTACGGTGTCTTGTTCTCTCTTAGGAGAGCTAAAACCAAAATTACCATACATATACTAGGGGCTTGGTTACGTGATTGATGTCTTTTGTTCATATCTTAGGAGAGATAATCACCAAAATTACATACCTATACTAGTGAGGCTTGTTACGTGAGTCTTTTGTTCATCCTCTAGGAGAGGATAAAACCAAAGTAATAACCTATAATAGGGAGGCTTGGTTAGTGATGTCTTTTGTTCATCTCTAGGAGAAGATAACACCAAAATTACATATATACTAGTGAGGCTTGGTTACGTCATGTCTTTTGTTCGATCGAGCCATGAAAAAAAATTACAAATTTCCAGTATACGCAAAACGCCTCACACATGACATCTCTAAACCTCCGTATAAAATGACACTGTGCTGGGTAGGTTGTGAAATAACCTCGTGGATACAAGGCCTCCATAATGACAAATGATTTAAATTAGAAATAGAATGTGATTGCGAGGTTAAAGTGATATGTAATCTTAATATTATACAAAATACATATAGTGTAAAAACAACAAGGGGGGGGGGGGGGGGAGTGGGGAACGTGCCCCCCCCTCGGAAGTGTGTTCCGTCGGTACTTTACGGTCCGTCGGTACATTTGGACGACAAGCTGTTGTTTTCGATCGACGCCCAAAAATAGGGGTTAACTTGAGAATTTCGTTTTGTCTGTATTACACGTGCGCTACATTCACAAATCGGTATCCCCTCCCCTCGTCTCCAAAATTCCTCGGTACGCCACTGTTGTAATAATTCCACAGTAGACAATCACCCCCGTAAACCAACAATGCTTTTATAAAATATGTGAATAGGGCATATTAGTTCCATGGAGGGAGGAACATCCATTTAAACATTTTCTGTTTTTTTTTTTTTTTTTTTTTTTTTTTTTTAATAAATTAAGTGCATAAATATTTGAGTAAGAATACAGGGAAAACGTGACGTTGATAATAAGGAAGTACCTACATGTAGTTTATGTCAAATGGTACGAACAGGGTGAACTGAGAACAAGGTTCTAACTGTCATTTTGTGAAATAATAGATATTGAAAATGACACTTTTTTAAAGCTTTAAAATAATGTATAAGTTTTCAAAATGAAAAGTTCAAAAATCTTTTCAAAAATGTCCAAAATGGCAGTTAAAACCTGCAATTTCAGCTCACGATTCTTTTTATCATTGTTATTGTCAAAAGGCATACATGTAGTGTCGTTCTCTTTCATTCAATTTTCTTATCCCCTGCAAGAATTTATATTCCTTTGGTGTTGTATTCATACATGAACATTTAGCAGCATGTTTTGTCAGCGTTTATTGCATTATACACGACTGTTTAGAACTTTAATTGGCCTTAGAAATGAATGCCAATTTTTAAATAGTAAGGCTGAAAATAATCATGGGGAAATAAGAAAAGTAATTTAGCAGCAGAGTATAACAAACCGTTCTACACGATTCATTCACCACAGTATATTTTCGTGTATGGCCCCCTGCATTCTTATCAATCAATTACAAGTAATGGGTAGTGACCAAAAATGAAAGTGCTTGAGGTTCGTTGAGTGAGGCAGATAGCAAATTTGACACCGATAAGCGCTGTAGCAGATGCTTAAACACTTACTCGCGAATGCGTCAGAGGTATAGTCAAACTATGGCGCTATACCTAATTTATTGTTGCATATATTTTTATGATTCATTCTTATAAGGGACCTCTAACTCATTGCGCATGAACTATATATATAGCAGGCGACCATTATGAAGATTATTTGGTAGTTTCGATGCCCAAAAAGTCTTTACATTTTTCGCTTTCCTTAAAAACAACAGATTCGGACTGCTTGAATTCTCAGCTTGCTGTAATTCCAAACAATCAACTAACTGCGTGATACTGGCGCCCTAATCGCTGCAATGTGGCAAGCGTAACTGCCTGTTGACCTGTGGTTCAGTGGTGAAACCATGTTAAGGAACAATGACACTTCCCAACCAGAAAAACCGGAACGGCGACAAGCCGTTGTTATATTTTGCAGCGTACCAGGGTGATGAAACTTTGTACAAAATCTAGTTAATAATTCGTATCGATAGTAATAATCGGCCACCATTTGCGATGAGGTCCACCTAATAGCCTCCTAATTTACGACCGCGATCCCCTGAGTCACCCATTTCCATGCAGTATGCCGCCACTTCGTTGATGAGTCCTAATCCCGATTTATTTAGATCCCTGACGTACCCTAGTCAAACAAACCACCTTTTATCATTCTTTATATAATACATTTATAAATCCAATGTCGAGAAAAATATTTTGAAAAAAAACTTGTGAATGCCTTTACCATCGCAGGTGTCCCCAAATAATTTCAGAATATTTTCAATACATTTAATGGTAAGAAAGTAATTAATTGAGACGTGTGCCCTTTAAATTTTTTAAATCGTATTTTTTTCAAGAAGGTATTAAGACTGCATCAGGTGTTTGCCTTCCACGTCCGTTAGTGCACGGGGGTGGGGGGGGGGGCTCCTAGGGACTATGCTTATATAACCACTTTCCTAAGGATTTTTTAAATGAAATCCACCACATGGTTAGAAAGGATTCACATCAACATAAAAAATAAGAACTAAAAAATGTTCATCAAGAAATAGGGTCAAAACATTGATTTTATTTTGTGTCAATATGTCGAAAAAGACACTAATTTGTTTTGCTGCCTTTTCTATGGCACTGATTCCCCTATCCATTTTTGGCTGATTGCTCCGTAACTGGTGAATGAAATGAACTATTTGTCCACCATATTTTAGCCCAGCCCATAACTGTCTCATTTCATTTTAGATTTTGTAGTTTACGTGTATCATTTACCATACCTACAGTAAACCGCTATATAATGTTTATGTGTAAAATATTACACACCAATGCCTACTAACGTTTCAAGAATTTGATTAATTATTTACTTTATGTCACCAGGTGTATGCATTATGAAATCATAATCACAGTAACTCTATTAAGAGTTTTCATTTTTGTCATGGGCACTTCCGTTAGTGCATGGGGGGGGGGGGCTCCTTGGGAACCATGCTAATTAACGCAACAACGATGCAGTGGATTTGATTTTTTTTTTGCACCAATGCAAGCGCAACTAAAGTAAGACAAATAAAAACATATAAACAAAATATGTTGAAGCGTTAAAATACGCCGGTCGAAAAACAAGGAATGGGCCTATTTTACGAGCCCCCCCCTTATGCACAGTTGTTAAGTGTTAACATTATACACTGCAAACACCGAATCTTTTGTACTAATTCTACTACTTTGTTGGGTTAGCTCTCATTGTTTAATGTGTCGAAAGAGCAAGAGAGGTCTTCCCAAACGACCAAAGCTATTCTTGTTGTACATTTGAGTAAAAACCAATGTTTACAATCAACCGAATCAACGTCCAAAAAAACTGTTTTTCGTTGCGTATACAGACACACTGCTGTCCAATTGCGCGTACTAGCATTATTCAATTAACATAAACAGCCAAATTGCAACAAATTATGGGTTTTTTCGAGTGACCAAATAGCAAAATTTAAAAAACTTGGAGTCTTGGGTGAAATTTTGGCAAATGTTCTAAACATAAAGGTATTAGGGTGAAAATTTGCAAAAATTTCCCCCCCCCAAAAAAAAAATAGGGGTCTTTGGGTGGACAGTAGTAAAATTTCGACAAAAAATATAGGGTCGTTGGGTGACATTTTCCACAAAAAGGGTCTTTAACAGCCTTACTACGAGTCACTTCCAGAGGGGAGTTGTCCCCCGGGGATTAAAATTCACGTTCGTAAACGTCTCTTTCAATAGGAGTTGATTGTTCACAATAAATAGGTCGGAAATCTTTATTTAAATGTAGCTTTCCCCATGAGTATCAAGATACTTTGCTCACCATCAAATTTAAATCAGATGCGCAATTGTTGCCTAAATATTAATTTAATCTAAGTTTGTTTTAGTACATTACCAAAGGTGTAAATTACATTAAAAACCCTCTTTGGTTTTACTGTAACCGTTAACTCCATGTTAAAACTTTGCTCTGGAACCAATTCGAAGTGGAAGTTTTATTGTATTGCCACACTACACCGAGCTCGATCTGGAAAAATTAATCAATAAAACTACTTAAGTAAGTGAGACAACTCTATATAGTTATAATTATTGTGTTTATAGTACAAAACTAGTAACAGTTTGCTATAGTACAACTATGTATACATTGTTCTTATAGTACAACTGTGTACATGTGTTTGTAGTACAAAACTTGTATTAATTTGTTATATTACAACTGTGTATACATTGTGTTTAGAGTACAACTGTGTGTACATTGGTTTATTAGTACAATGTGTTAATTGTGTTATAGTAAAACTGTGTATACATTTGTGTATAGTACAATTGTGTACACATTGCAGGGGCGACGCCAGGGTGGCAGGGGGGGGCGGGCCGCCCCCCCCCCCCCCGAGGGTTTTCAAAATTTGGAAAAGCAGGGGTTTTTGCGCAAAAATTCGGGGTTTTTTTAACCAAAAGAGTTACAGTTGAAATGTTTCGCCCCCCCATATGTTTCGCCGCGTCCTATGATTTTACTATGGCGCCCCGCCCTGATACATGTGTTGAAGTACAGTGTGTATACATTGGTTTATCGTATAACTGTGAATGCTCTGTTTATCGTACAACCTGATTCAATGGGTATATACAGAGGAGTAATTTAGAATCTTCTCACTGGATTTAGGTCTTTGTCCCGGTACATGAGCGACTGTTTGGTGGTGAAGAGCCCGCCCTGGCGCAGTTACCACCCTCTTCATGGGTTGACCCTTCAAATTCCTAGGACACGAAGGAGTGCTGGGGACAGGGCCTCTCGTGGCTGGTCCCAAACTTTGGAATAATCTCCCTATTCACATCCGTAGTGCTCCAACAGTTGACAAATTCAAATCTCTGCTCAAAACTTATTTATTTCATAATTGTTATTCTTAGGTTTGCTTTCTATTGTCTTGCATCTTCTCTCTTTTTGTTTATGCGCTTTGCATCCGGTGGAAAAGGCGCTTTATAAATGTTTGTTCCTGTTGTTGTTATACATTGTGTTTATATTACAACTGTGTATACATTTTATTTATAGTACAGTTGTGTATACATTGTGTTTATAGTATAAACTGCATATAGTGTATTAGCCTCTTATTAATATCTCTATCGGTTTTGGGTATGTTATTTTTATGTGTAAAAATATCTCTATTTTTCCAATGGCCTAGACTATCATTTGCGAGCAAATTGAAGAAATTTCATGGTGAAAATGTACCAGTGTCGCTTTAACTGCTTCAAAACGCACCTCTCAAAAATTACTGAGCCGACTCCTGCCTTGGGTTAGGGAGAAATGGCTCCTAGATCTAACACGCAGAGTACCGCTACCTCACTTTTTAAGGTGATCGTCAGATTTTCCTCTAGGGAAGTTAGGGATATGCCAAATTTTAAATCACTCTCTGAGTCTGAAGTTGCTGAAATAATTTGCCAAATGTCCAACAAGGCTTGCACTATGGACACACTTCCTTCTTGGCTCATTAAACAGAACTTGAAATGTTTATTACTTGTTACCCCTGTACTTAAGAAGATATCTTTGCATCATGATGTACTTGCCAATATCAAATCCATTGCCAAATTGATTGAGAAGGCCGCATCACGTCAGGTAATAATGTGAGTCAAAAAGAATACGACCGTGATTGATTATTTTTTATCAAAAAACTAATTGAGCTTGATAAAAAAGTTTTACATATTCGAAACAAACATGTTCTTCCGCTCATTAGAAAAAAAAGAACCACCGAAATTCATCATTCCTAACCATTGTTATGCCTGTTCTGCCGAAAGAACCCATTTATCTAGCTGTCCACTGAACTGGAACTGATTCTTGGGTTCATTCTCAGAGCTTGTCTCACTCGAGCAATGTTAGCTTGGGACCTGGCAGTCCTTCTTCCAGATGCTTCATGTTGTCGGTCCCTGATGGTTCCATAGTCATATAATTTTGCTGAACATTGCTATAATAACCTGTTTGCAAGGTGTATGGTTTGCTTGCGGGAACTGTAGGGCAAACTGTCTCTGAACCTCAACGGGAGAATGGCTCTGCAAGTTAGTTTCAACTATAAAAGTTCCTTGTACATCTGGATATGGAGGGCCATGATACCTAATACCTTTCCACCTTCAGATTTGTTATTTTATTCATTTTTGATTTTGTGAAGACCATGCTAATCTGTTTTTGAAACTCGCGGGTTTAAATCTCATTTACATTCCAATGACCCGGTTATTTCCCAGGTACTCACACATATTTAAAGCATTCAACATTCCGTGGACAGCTGGATAAATGGGTTCTTTCGGCAGAACAGGCATAACAATTGTTAGGAATGATGAATTTCAGTGGTTCTTTTTTTCTAATGAGCGGAAGAATATGGTTGTTTCGAGTATGTAAAACTTTTTTTATCAAGCTCAATTAGTTTTTTGATAAAAATAATTAATCACGGTCTTATTGTTTTTGACTTACACTGTATAGCATGTTGGCGATCGTGATATTGGTGAGACATTGAAATCTGCATACAAAGCTCGCTCCTCAAAGTTAGAAATTACATTTTCAAGCCTTGGATGCTAATAAGGCTGTCTTACTTGTATTGCTTGACTCGAGTGCTGCCTCCGATACCATTGACCATGATATTTTGATATCATGGCTTGAAACCAGTTTGGGTATTGCAGGCACTACTCTTGCCTGGTTTAGATCATGTCACCGACCGTAGTACCCTAGTAATGCTTGAAAAATTGCGACTATCTTTGAAAATCCTTTATTTATGATTTGCCTAAAGGCATGATGAAATTTATGTTAAATGCCTGTTTTGATACACTTTCCACCAAAAATAACTTGAGTCGCTGGGGCAAAAAAAAAAATCAACACCAAATATGCCTTATGCGGGAATAAGGAGACTCTCCAACATGTACTCAATAATTGTAAAACTATGCTTGACCAAGGTATATCTACTTAGAGTCATAATCATAATAACTCCGCATAATCATGGACACTCTTAAAAATGTCAGTGACCAGTCGTGGAATTTTTATTAAGGTAAAGGTAAAGGGGACGGACCTGTGTACACAAGAACGGAGTGCCCATCTCTCTTTCAAAGCGATTGGGCCAGACTCCACCATATAATGTTGCTGTAGGGGGATCGCTACACCTCCTCTACAGCGAGTCTGTTACCTTTCCAACATTGAATAATGCCGGTACCCATTTATACACCTGGGTAGGGAGGAGTAATTGAGGTAAAGCGCCTTACTCAAGGGCGAAACACGTTGGCCTCAATGGGGCTCGAACTTGGGGTGCGAGTCGGGCGCTTTATCGACTGTACCACATGTACCCTCACATTTTTATTTACGACCTTATTACGACCTGAAAGACGCCACTAAAGTTGCTGGTACTACAACCCCCCCCAACATCATTCCCATTCAACAAAGACCGGATCTCGTTCTAGTCCATCATGATCATCGAACTCAGCATTCCTTTTGAACAAAACATTCATAAAGCCCACACACGGAAAGAAAATAAATATGCTGGTCTGTCCATTGATTTACAAGAACAGGGTTATGACACCAAGCTATTTTGTGTTGAAATCGGAATTAGGGCCTAATGACGAGCTCTAACAAATCTACTTTAAATTCCATCTTTCCTTTGGTAACAAAAAGTAAAAAAAACAACAACAAACAAACAAACAAACCAAACAAACGGGGGAACGGGTTGGCGTGGCGTATCTTCCCTCGCCTTTCACCAATGAGGTCCAGGTGTAGAAGTAACCATTGTTCCCGGACTATGAGTACGCCGGACAATGGTTACTTCTACACCGGGTTCGATCCCCGGTTGGGGCTAGTTCACGGTGGCTTTATGTGAATTTGGTTTCTCGATCCATACTCCTTCCCGCAGGTTTTCTCCGGGTACTCCGGTTTCCTCCTGCTTCTAAAATCGAGCTTCTTGGCATAAATCTGTTCTGGTATTATGGTTTCTCTGATGTGCTGAGCGCATTTCATGACTGCCGCAATGCACAGCGCCTTGAGCACGTTTACGTGGATATGTCGCGCGTTAAAAATACACATAATTATTATTATTATGAAATAACGGGTATTCAACAAATTCATTAAATCTATCTGCAAAAATTCAGTTATTTGTTCTTACTCAAATTTTTCTTACTCAATATGACCGTGACTGGTCCTTTTAAATTTCTTTTAATCATTTCTGGCTTGTGCAATAATGTTTTTAGGGGCTGGCCCTCTTTTTACTCTTTTGAACGTGGATTATATACAGCCGTCGAACTTGCCTCCTTACAGCTAATTCCTCCAGTGTGAGTTCGTTAAGTTTCTGGGTAATGAAGGCGAGCTCTTTGATTAAGTAGTCATTGATAACGGATCTGACTGTTCTTCTTTGGATAGCCTCTATATGAGAGACATTTTAGCCCTGTATATGGGTCCCACACAAAGTGGCTTGCGCACTTAACCAATATCCGAACTAGTTATCTGTATCCAAGCAATTTTGTTCTTTGATTACAAGAATGAATGTTACGTTTTACAAAACCAAAAGAGAACTATTTTGCTTTTGAGCAAATGTCATTAATATGATTACTCCAAATAAGATTATTGGTAATACACACTAAAAGTGCCATTTTCTTCAAAATATGAACATTTCGTGTTTTTCAAAGTTCGGATCAGAAAACTTCACATGTGAAGTTATGAGATTTGTAAAAATGGGTACCAGATAACGCAAGGTCAAACTGAGGGCACTTCTCTCTGCTTATCTTGACAGGTCCTTTCTTTTTTAGTCATTTCTTGCTTGTGCAATAAATATTTTAGGGGCTGTTTGTAAAATTTCTGATTGCCTGTGGATAGCTAATTCGGGTCTTGTGCCTGTTCAACTCTCCTGTCTCGCTTTATCTGTTTTACGTTTCAATTTGTATGTTTTTTTTTAAAGAAATTATGAATAAAGATTGAAATGATGGAATAACTATGCATGTGCATAGTAAAATGTATTTTTCACCAGAATTTTACAGTAGGCATCTGTTTGGCTTTGATTGAACATAACTTTAATCAGGATGTCCGATTCGAACCAAATAAAAATATTTGAAAGTTAAAGGCACTATCAGTGATTTGCGAATCACAAAAATTAAAAAAAATCATAAAAAATAGACTTTTGCATGTTTGTAACAAAGTATATTTACGCTAACATAAACTGCAAGTGACAAGACTTAAAGTCTCGAGTCTTGAGTAGAATACTGGCCAACACTGCTAGAAGGGAGTCAAACGGTCAGGTTGGGGTCTCCGGTGTGTAGTTTTGATCTTGCTTACTTGGTGTCTTTTTGCAAACTGTAGTTGAATTGCTGATTTGAATATTTCTGGTTTGACAATGTCAGTTATGTTCTCAGGTAGTGCATTCCAGTTTATTATTGTTATTGGTACATATGAGTATTTGTAACAGTTTTTGCGAGTGGATATTGGAGTATAGCTGTTCTGATGACTACGCCGTGATTGGCGTCGGACGGGCCGAAGAAGAGCTGCAATAGGTAGAGACAGGTCCCCCTGCCTTGCTTGGTGGATTATATACAGCCGTTGAAATTGCCTCCTTACAGCTAAGTCCTCCAGTGTGAGTTCGTTAAGTTTCTGGGTAATGAAGCCGAGCTCTTTGATTGAGTAGTCATTGATAACGGATCTGACTGCTCATCTTTGGGTAGCCTCTAGATGAGAGACATTTTAGCTCTGTATATGGGTCCCACACAAAGTGGCTTGCGCACTCAACCAATATCCGAACTAGTGATCTGTATCCAAGCAATTTTGTTCTTTGATTACAAGAATGAATGTTACGTTTTACAAAACCAAAAGAGAACTATTTTGCTTGTTGAGGTAACTGTGACTTTCAGTAGCGGCTAAAATATCACCATCAAAGGAATATGACATTTTGTGGGTGGTGATCTGGTGTGAGTAATATACATTGTGAAAAATATTTAGACTAATGTCATGAGCCACGTTTTCCCAGAGACTGAGAGAATCAAGATCTTCTCGAAGTTTTTTCGGTATCATGGCTGTTTCAGTCTGTCTTTACGATAAATAACGCAATCGTCCGCGAACAAGCGCACCGATGAATGTATGTTGTCATGAAGTTCGTTGGTGTAGGCCAAGATCAACAGCGGCCCCATGACCGTACCCTGGGGAACGCCAGAAATAACATTAGAGCAGGCCGACCTACCGCCACTGAAGACAACCCGCTGGGTACGATTCTTGAGGAAGCTGCTGATCCAGGTCAGTGTCTTGTTTCGTATGCCGTATCTATGGAGTTTCAAAAGCTTTGGAGAAGTCCATGATCATGTCTAACTGGGACTTATTGTCGAGAGAACTTGCCAGGTCTTGTATTGTAAGTATTAACCGTGATTCGCAAGAATGCTTAAATTGACGGAATCACTGTTGTACTTGTGTAAGGATTGAATGTTTGTTGAAATGGTGCATAATATTTGAATGTATGATGTGTTCAAGTATTTTGCCGAATATTGATGGGAGCGAGACGGGAAGACAATGCTATAATGAGAATGATTTAAGCTTTTAACCAAGAATCAGGGACACTGCCACTATCAAGAGATCTTTGAAAAATAAGACCAAGGACGGGAGCAATG
>JAMKCH010000882.1:0-41037 GCA_023653785.1 Ophioderma brevispina | reverse complement strand
GGGACCTGTGCTAAATACGTGAATCAAAGATATACCTTTAAAATATCTAATATACAAGAAAATGCTACTGCAAGAAAAAATACACATTTGGGGTTAATTTTTTGGATATTTTATGTGAATTTTTTCCTATTTGTTCATTGAACCAGTCACACTCCCTACTGATTTGATACCCCTAGCGGTACATATAACTTTTATTATTGTGAATTTTTATTACCCCTAGCGGTAGTCCCGCATTTTGGCAGGTAGTCCTCTTTTTTTGAACGAGCAGGTACCCACCAAAATCCAAGAACCCCCCCGGGTTACGTGTTATACACTGTAAAAAAATACTAAGTAAATTTTACAGAAAAATCCTGGCAGCACTTCTGCCAACAAATTACCGTAAAAATTACGTATACTGTAAAATTATTTAATTCAAAACAATAAAAACATATATATTTGAGTGAATTATTATAGAGATTGGTAAAATTTGTGGTAGAATACAAAAGCACTGACGAACCCCTAACTTTGTAGGCCTATCAACGACATTTTTACGGTGCATATACTGTAACATTTACAGTTGTTGCTAAAATATTTACATCAACTGTAAAAAATACAGTAAATTTGAACGAAACCTGTAAAACCTGTTAATTTTCGGGATTTTGTTGGATAATTGCTGCCATTATTTTCCTGTAAATTTACAGTATTTTTTTCCTGTCAATTTTATTACTTAATTGTATACTTTGAAAATTCATAAATTTGTGTTACATAATGTTGATGTTCATTATAATTCGAATAAAGGCTCCACTTTTAAATGAGTCTTCTATGCCTGGAACTGAACAAAAATTTACAGTAATTTTTGCGTATGTTCCAATTACAGTCAAATATTGTAAATTTTTACAGTATTTACTGTAAATTACGCTGTAATTTTTTTACAGTGTAACTTTTGCAGCTGCTGATAGGCATGGATAGATTTTTTCGTCGGTTCTTTTTAGATTTTAAATACCATTTCATTATTTTCCCCCATTCGTTAATCAGTACAGTATAATATACCCAAAACCAAATTGAGCAGTTTGGATGTCGCATAACCAAATAATATAATTTTTCTAGGTTTTTTCACACCTCTTTGCATTTATTGATATACAATTAGGATTGGTCATATCGATCGCACATCCTTCTCTTATAGGGTCTAGTGGGTAGAAGGGGTGTTCGGGCACCCCCCTGAATAAACTTCTAATCAAAGTCACATAATCAGAAAAAATGCGAGAAAACGATTAGCTATGTTAAAAAATCAAAGAGTGTCCCACGTATCATTTTATGCAAATTTATGCAAATTTATGCAAATTAGTATCGCCATTACAGAAAAATACAAATTTCGATATATCTCAGCCAATACTGTTGATAAATGAACAAATGAGGTGACAGGGCCTATATTTCGAGGATCAAAGATCAAGATGGAACCATTTTGAAAATTACCAGATGTCTCCATGACGACGTAATATGCAAATTAGGGTCGCCATCAGCTAAAAATACAATTTTTGATATATCTCAACCAATACTGTTGATAAATGAACAAATAAGATGACTGGACCTATGTTTTGAGGGTCAAAGATCCATTTTGAAAATTACCAGATCTTTCCATGATGACATAATATGCAAATTAGGGTCGCCATTAGCTAAAATCTATATTTGGGTACTAACATGTTCACCTGCAAATACTAAGAATATGCAAATTAGGGCCTTCAATGTCGATAGTCTCGTTTTTGGTGTAATTGTAAGAAACTTTGTTGGCCAAGTAAATTTAGACTTGCATATATATTATATATATAATATATATATATATATATATATATATATATATATATATATATATATATATATATATATATATATATATATATATATATATATATATATATATATATATAAATAATACTCTAGCGTGATCCACATTTTTTTCAAGGTACGCAATGATACAAGACTAATGCGAGACTAAGAAACTATGTTGTTATCATGCCGTGAAGGACAGAACTCTACAGTCTCCAATGACTCTGTCAACATGCAAGTGTGATATCCATACTGTATCATAGCAGTTTTTCACCCTCAGTTAATTTAAAGGAACTGCAGGAGAAAAAAATACTTGGCCAAAGACGTTTCTAAGATCATCCCAAAACAAGATTATCAATATTTAGACTTTTTATACAAATCTGTACTCATTAAATACTTTTAAAAATCATTAAGCATTTTCTCTTTAATTCAATGTGTGCAATAATTAAAGACTAATATAACAGTGACATGTTCTAATCAAGCCAAAAAAAAAAGTCCGGAAAACGACGCATCCGTCATGTGCTATCCATATTGTAGCATAAAATCAAGAAGGCAAATAGAACGACTATGTTCGTATGCCTGCCGCCAACCAGAAAGCATTTGTTACCTTCTTGTCGGACATTGGATCTCCTATCTTCCAACAGAGTGAGATCTTACTGTTATCTTTGCTACCCTTGCTTTTGTGTGTGTGTGTGCTCTTGTAAGTGTGTGTGTGTTGAAAACGAAAACTATCGCTCTGAGAACCTGTTGAAACGCTTACTGAATGACCCAATGAAAGACCATACCTCCTTTAAAAAGATAGATCACCACAAAAAGTATGCAGTTGCATTTTGGGAATAACTGTTTCTGAAGCTATTATTGCACAAGCTTACACTCCTGGAAACATTGACATGTGTCAAGGTGTTGGTCTCCATCGTCGCGATATTTTGCAGGCCTTCAATGAGTCCATAGACCCTCGAGTTATGATTTTCTGGGTGGGGAGTCCCAGTTGCAGAGATGAAGGCTCCTAATCCAGGCACAGCCATCTTGCCTTGCTGCCAATAAACCTGATAAAAAGCCATACAAAATATTCTTGCATATGGTAGTATATATATATATATCGTGTCATTCTCAAAAAATGGTGTGAATGATGAGCCATCAGGAAACTTTGGGCCAATGTGCGTGGAGTGAAATGGTGGGGGAATTTCTGGTGTGTTGACCTTCAAGCTAAGCTGACCCTGCAACTTATCTACCCCAGGCAGAATTATTGTCTTATGGCTCCATTTGTACATCCTGTATCGTGATCACTGCAGCACTGTTGGCAATGCTGCTGCCATGGATATTAGTAGAGATTTATTCAAGTTATATCCATTTTCCAAGTGGAATATGATGTTGTCTTCTGTCATAATTTGAGGTCTATGTTGAGGCTTATGTTGATTCTTTGACCAGGGCCATGGCCAGGGCTGTTTTTAACTCAAAACAAAATCATAAACTGTCAGAGTGGCCAAACCGGTGCAGAATCATGGTGAGATACTTGCTTTGGAACATATATATCCGAGACTGATTTCCATGGTCCCCCTAGCACTGTACGGTACAAGTCTTGCCCATAGATGTTTAAACTTTGCGCTTATCTCTAAGTTATCATTACAAGCTATTACCATGCAGAGGAACCGGATATGGTCAGCAGGTATGAATTTCTCAGACGCCAGCTCCATGTCGTTGACTGTGTTAGAGGCCAAGGAACGTCTATGGACTCATGGAAAGCCTGCTGAATAATACGAAGGAGAGCGACATCTTGACACTTGATAAAGTTGAACCAGACCCATTTTCTGGGCCCGTAACTCCCTTTGCTCCCTTTGCTCTTCCAAGAGAAGAGCAGACGATGATATCCAACTCGTTCAAGATCAGAGTTTTTTGTTGATCACAGTTAGCTATCTTATCACAGACTGATAGCATGCGATATGGGGACTTATATGATTGTCGGAGATGTCACTCCATATGAAGCTGCTCCAAACTTTATTCTGCAGTTACCTTAAATTTACTGATTGTGCAAAACTATACTACGATGCTTAATGCTTTTTAAAAGTATTTAATGAGTACAGATTTGTAAGTCTAAATGTTGATAATCTTGTTTTGGGATGATTTTAGAAACGTCTTTGGCCAAGGAAATTTTTCTCCTGTAGTTTCTTTAAATATACTGAGGGTTTAAAACCACCATGATTTAATATGGATATCACACTTGCATGTTGGCAGAGAGTCATTGGAGAATGTAGAGTTTTGTTCTTCACGTTTGCTTTACGGCATGATAACAACACAGTATCTTAGTCTCGAATTAGTTTTGTATCATTCCATACCTTGAATTTAAGACAAATGTTACAAGTATTATCTGGATCTGTATTGGTTTTAACTCCAGCAAAACGGGATCCCACCACGCTATAGTATTTATGTATAGATGTGCAAATCTAAATTTACTTGGCCAACAAAGTTTTTCTTACATGACCCCCAAAAACGAGACTACAAATGAGGCCCTAATTTGTCATATTCTTATATTTTGCAGTGAACATGTTATTGACACATGAACATAATTTATGAGCGGGGGGGGGGGGCCCGCCCGGGGGGGGGGGGGGGGGGGGGGGGGGGGGTGGGGGTGCCTTTTAAATTATCCTCTACCCTAAAAACATAGGTCCAGTCAACTCAATGGGCAGGTAGTTTGGCCAAGATATGCCGAAAATATGGATTTTTGTCTAATGGCGACCCTAATTTGCATATTCTTAGTCATTTGCAGGTGAAATGTAGTACACATGAACATAATTTCTGAGTGCCTTTTAAATTATCCTCGACCCTAAACACATAGGTCTCTCAACTCAAGTGGGCAGGTATGTTGGCCAAGATATGCCGAAAAATAGGACTTTTGGCTAATGGCGACCCTAATTTGCTATTATGTCATAATGTGGACATCTGGTAATTTTCAAAATTGGTTCCATCTTGATCTTGACCCTCAAAACATAGGTCAGTCACTTATTTGTTCATTTATCACCAGTATTGGTTGAGATATATCCCGAAAATGGTATTTTTAGCTAATGCCGACATTATTTGCATAGTACGTCATCATGGAGACATCTGGTAATTTTCAAAATGGGTTCCATCTTGACTTTGACCCTCAAAACATAGGTCCAGTCACCTCATTTGTTCATTTTCAACCAGTATGGCTGAGATATATCAAAAATTGTATTTTCGTAATGGCGATACTAATTTACATAAATTGCCATAAACATGATACGTGGGACACTTTTTGATTTTTTTAACATAGCTAATCGTTTCTACGACATTTTTTTATGATATAGTGGGGAAAAACATTGATTAGAAGTTATTTCAGGGGGGTGCTACGAACACACCTTCTACCCACTAGAACTAGTTAGTGTCAGTTAATAATAGCCAGCAATCTGCTTTTGTAGAGAAAGTCTTACAGTAAAAATATTATATCAATTATATGTTGCAGATTTCGAGAGTAGTCTAGTTTGTTTCCCGTAATACTAGGATACATTAAATGTACATAAATCAATAAATCCGTGATGTGGAGTTAATGGACGTCCTTCGTTCAACAATTTAATAATGGACGTCACCCATTATATAACTAAGCTTGTTTTCATTCTTAATTCTTTCGTTCGCAAGCTTATAGAACAATACATTATCTGCAAATGGATAAACTTCTTATATCCTGTCCTGATCTGGGGGAGCATATAAACATACAAATTAATTATATTTTTGTTTGCTTGCGGACGTTCAATTCAATAAACAAGTTTCTGTGTTTTGCAGGATGTTTTATCTTATTCAAGTCTTTTCTTAAATTCTCTTTTGTTCAGATAGAAACTGTCTCAATATAAAGCATACACCCCCATATAAGCATACACCAACTCCTCTTTTGTCCTGGTGACATTTAAGTTCCAAATTATAGCCATTTAATGAAAATAGTTCATGAGGGGCGTTTTTCATTTAACCAAGTTTCGACCAGGGCCGATGATATGAAATTGTAATCAATTAGGTTAGAAAATCTTTCAATGTATCAAAAGTTTTTTATACATGCTTCGAGTGTTTACATTTAACATTGATAGGTTTTTATTTATTGACTTGCTGATTTCATCAATTTTATCTGCCGTGTAATACTCGGTGTTGTTATTACATACAATGCTACACGCATCACTCGGGATATCTTTTAAAGGATTATATACAAGATTTTCGAATCCAATCATTTTCCCTTCTGACTGACGGACATTATTACTAAATTCAAATAGATATTCCCTTTCATTTACAATGTGATTAAATGGGAGAGGAAATTTTCATTTTCATTAAACTTCATTACAATGCCAAAAATTGTATTAAGTTTTTTTGCGTATTTCCTTGGTAGACACATCACTGCAACCTTTGTGGACATATTTATTACAGATAGTACACAATAGCTTTCTCTGTTTTTTCTGAACACGTTTGAGACACACTGCGCACAGACATGACATAGATAAAAACAAACAAAACAACAAACCTTAAAAAATGAGTAATCAAAACAACTGAAATCAAATTTAACAAAACTTGCAGGTCCAGCAATTATTTTTGTGTGCAGGATCACCACAGAGCACAAATTTAAAATCACAAGAAACGTGTCACCTGTGTCATATTTAGTCATAAATACTTCATTTATATACCTGAAAAGAAAAGGAAAAAGTTACTCCTTGGTATTTGTGAATTTGAAGCAATGTTCCATGTTTATATTCTTGGAAGCACTCCCTTTGGTGTCCAACTGGGGTTCGGGGCTCTCTTATAAAAAGGAGCTTTGGTACCACGTCGATCGCGCCACATACCTCCAATGAAACGCAGCTTTACTCCTTTCTCGTACAGGTCTCCCACTTCTTGTTTCCATCGCTTTTTTCTTCAAGATCCACTTAGTCAGATCCTCAACAACTCAATAAGAGTCATCCTTCAGACATTGTCTCCAGCACCTCAATGGTTGGGTATCTGAAAGGGAGACTAACTTTAGACCTGGGTTTAAAGCAGGGTTAGTCTAACAAGGGGGACCCTTTGTTCTTACAACACATACTCTAAAAGTGTGCTGTAATGGGTGATCGAGACAATTCCTCCTGGATGGTCCATTCCAGCCATCCATGAGGAATTTCTCACTCGTTACATTTAACTTTCATAGTATTTTGAAAGGAAAAAAGGTCCCCTCTTCTAGGACTAACCCCAGTGGTTTAAACCCAGGACTAAAAGTTAGACTCCCGTCAGAATCCAGCCATCGTTTACCTGTCAGTGTAGCGGAGAAGCTTGATCAAGATATGTCGAGGTTGAGGTGGTCCTCTGCCACGATATATTTGGCCGTCCCGGTGAGCGCGTTCGACTTCAACATTTTCATACCAAATTATTTTGATATAATAATGTCATCTACTATCGCCTTGATGTTCTCCTCCCCTCTGCTTCTGGGTAACCAACTATATACGAATGTTATTTTTGCAAGTAAACCGCTCCACTTTATTCACTTCATCCTTCAAGTTCGCTATATATTTCCTATGATTGAAAATATTATCCCAAGCATTGTCAACTTCAGTTTCATTTTTTTCGTGCTGTCTTGTAGTTCTTTAACCCTAACGCCACCAAACCCCAAAAAAACCTCAAATCTTGTGAACAATTGAGGATTTTTTGGTGTTTAGTACTTTGCACTATACAATAGTTTGATATATTGGTGAATTTGGGGTACTATAGTACTCAAAACCAAATCGCAAATTTTGCATATTTTGGTGTATAGTACTCAAAACCAAATCGCAAATTTTGGCATATTTTGGTGTTTCGTACTGGTAAAGATGCTTACCCCTAGGGCGTTAGGGTTAATCTCCATTCCTTGAAATTTCAACAGACTTAGTCATGTCCGTTTTGAAAGAATTCTAGGTCATATTCTAGCGACATCTGTCCAGATAATAATTTGTCAAGCGAGGCGAGTACAGTTTGTTCAAATTGATCGAGTTTGATATCACGCATGGGTGGTTGTAATGGCACTGAATCACCTGATTGTACACTGACCGGTGTATTGACCATGCTGACCACCGGGTTAGTGGACGCTGTACAACACGGCGAAGCCATGGCTGACTGGTGCATTGAAAAATCCCGCATTGTCAATTTTTTTTCCGGCCGAGTTTCCTCGTATTTCGGTCTCCATTTCATTCAAACTTGGTTATAAATCTCCCTTATATATTGTAGATCCAATTTGTAATAGTTAGTTATGGTGACACGAAGCTAACAGTGTAAATATGAGATGGTCTCAGAGGTGATCACTACACACGATGTTCACCCTATCAAGCCGCCAATCACTTGACTTGGGATTTTGGACTTTTGAACTTGCCTGCTATCGTAATCGTTCCCCATAGCAACTATGATTTGACCCGTTTCCTGTCGTGCATGCAGAAACCACTAAATCATCATCTTATTACAAAGACGGTCGTATTCGGCTTATTCACTTCGGTGTGATCTAATAATACTTGGTACGCATCCCAAACATGGTAAAAATCGGGGTTCGAGAAAAATTGGGGGGGGCGGCTTCTTTTTGGAAATCTCCTAATGTCGCTTTAAGACTTCTACCGTAAATGCAGTGGCATTTACGTTTAGATATTTCGAACAAGTCAACCAGTAGTTTGCAATGTAACCCTAATATACACGAGAAAATCAGACGCATTCTTTAATCGGAATGATGTTTTCATTACAGACCGGTCTATTTAGGCTTGTAGAACAGTGTATTTAAAAACGTGTAGCACTAGCAGAGGATTACTGAATTAAACTAAGCCTAAGCCTTAGGTCCATGGACACGGCTGGGTAGATATTTCTTAATTTCTTACATTTTTGTACATCAACAATATCCTGATCATATCTCAACACAGATTTTAAAAAGTGAACATTGGGAAAGTGTTAAATTTCAAGGATAAATATACCCAATGATCGGATAGGGCCTTCTCCTGTTTTCATGAACGCGTCGCAAGATGCTGGAGTTGGCTTTGACCCGGAAGTGACCTCAAAGTTGCAAAGAGACACCCCCCCAAAAAAACGCATGTGTACAAGCTATAACCAAAACAAACCACTGCGATTACTACAACGCTTGGCCAGGCCATGTGAAATTTAAAGAAGTTCACGGTTTTGGTATAGTCGATCTTTGTCTCGAAAATACATAATAAAGGTATTTATCTTACCCGTATTTCCTCAAAGTTAAGTCTTCTCCTTTTACAGTAGTAAGGTCACCGTGGAGAAGAGTTTTAGGCCTACCCTGTTTTTCTTATCACACGCCGGTGCAAAATTTTGCCAAATGGCAAATACATGCGGAATTTACCAGAAATTTTCGTAAATGGCCATTTACCTATTGTTTTGAGTCAATATGTAATGTGTAGAGGGATATCTAATATTAAATTTGATTATTTTTAATCAAACTTTAAAATGAAAAATTAACGTGCAAGAATGAAAATCCATGTATTTCAAAAATATCACGACAGCTATTTTCTAAAAGTGGTCTTAACTTTCTTACTAAGTTTTGAATATTACGACCATGGCGTTTTAAAAATATAGACGTTGGCGATCCTATCATGCAATTTTCTTTTTGTTAGGCCATTTTTCTTCAAGACATTAAACCAAGGTTCAAAAGTAGACAAGATTCACCATAATTTCATTTTGACAGTATTCATGCTTTCCCCTAAGCACCCTATTTGCCTAAAGCACACGAAAAACAAACGAACAAAATTGTGTGCGCGCTGTCGTACATTACGTGCCATTACGCAGCACACGCTGTACACGTACACGTTATAAAACCTGTTCGTCAGTCGTCACGCTTCAAAGAACTAGAAGGCTACTTTTACGTCACTAAATGCAACTTTTACGTCACTTCCGGATCATCGCGGTCAGCGCAATAATCACTTTCGTTTGGAATTTCCCTTCAAAGCTTGTCTGAAATTCAAATCCATGATGTTATGCCCAATTTTTATCAAATCTATGGTTTCTCAATACTGCTTCATGCAGATTTTACATTGATACAATACATACTGTGAATAAAACATTTTTGGGATGTATTATAAGTATTTTTAAAGCATGCCCATGGACCTTTAAGCCGGAAATCGGCAATGTATTTAAAATATGTTAAGAATAGTCCAACAGAAACAAGACCTTTACAAAAATTTTTGTGGTAGTGAACTTGGGAATGCGAGTTTGACTTTCAATGATTTTGGCTAGATTTCTGTTTAGTGCCCCTCAATACCTTTGGTCGTGATTTGTTTGTGTTTGAAAACTAAAAGCTTTTTATAACTTGGCCTGTAGCAAAATGTCATATGTGCACAGTGTATATGACATTTGGCTACAGGCAAGTTATAAATGAAATGTTTTAAATTTTTTAAAACTTAAAGTGACAGGAGGAGATTTTTTAGGATATGAATTTCTCTCAAATTTCACTGGATCGGATTTAGACCACCAACCAGAGAAATTTGGAAGGTTTATTGGACAAACAGGTGCAAAAGAAAACTGCAAACCTTGTTAGAACTTGCCTGCTATCGTAATCGTTCCCCATAGAAAACCATGCTTTGACTTTCTGTCGTGCATGGCAGAAACTACTAAATTATCATCTTATTACATAAAGACGGCGTATTCGGCTTATTCACTTCAGGTGTGATCTAATACATTGGTACGCATTCCAAATATGTAAAAACCTAGGTTCGAGAAAAATTGGGGGCGCTTCTTTCTGGAAATCTCCTCATGTCTCTTTAAGATGCCAAAATTGAAAATTGCCAATATTCCCGGGCCCTTCAAAATTCCCGGATAGTTTCCAGGATAGTTTCCAAAAATCCAGGAACCTTTTCCACCCCTTTGCAACCCTAACCTAAACACATTCTATGAAGAAATTTAAAATTTACTACTTTGGTGACACATTTTGAAACAAAGCCGCCCTAGATGGGAAATAATAATTAATAATAAAATTTTGTCACTTATATAGCGCTACAACAAAGTATCTTAGAAGCCCGGTACCCATACATAGTATTACTTTGTGGACCAGTTAAAGCACCAGCCTTGACACCATCCTTAACACAGTAGAGTCCATTCCAACATTCAGCAGGGACACATGTACCACCTAAATGTAATTCTGAGTTCTGCTTATAAATAATTATGTTTCTATAGTGTGCCTCATTATGGCTTTGAGATCTGTGTAAGCTTTTGTTCTTTCTTTCAAAATTGAGTCAAGCTAGAAGTGTTTTTCATCTTTGTACCATAATTAGAGAAAGCATTGTAACATGTGAAACAAAGCCCAACTTCCTGATGTTGTTTTGTAATCATTGCAGGATAGAGGCCATCCAGTATTCCAAATGCCAGCAATATGCAAGAATATGTGCGGGGGCATTCTGTTCCTCAGTGCCCTATTCTTAACAGCCTTTTTGGGATCCATCTTCATGATGGGACCGGTGTTGCCATTGATGCTGATTAATCCCCGTTTCTTCCGCATCATCACTGATCATATGATAGGCCTATGGCTAGCACTGCCAGTGGTAAGTGCCCGTTCTCTGTAGAAGGCAATTTCCTAATTCAGAATTGATAATCCTACTGCTAAAATGGTGTAGTAGTTATTTTATGTTTGTTCTCTTTGTTCCACTTTGATTTATTATTTGCTTAACATTCATGCACTTAAAAATTTCTTTTATAATAAATACAATTCTGCCAGTAAGATCATTTCTCATACTACCCTATTCCCAGGGATTGTATTATAAGGGTAATTTTTTTTGGGGGGGGGGGGGGGCTAAGTTCACAAAATTCACTTATTTTCAAACAAAGTGGTTTAGGAGTGTTAACCATAAATGCTCTATTTACACCCCCCCCCCAAAAAAAAACACTGTTGGGTATCGACTATTGGGTCACTGGGGGCACTTGTATCCCTAGGTGAATATCATGCTCATGTACAAAAATAATTAGGTTGTTTTACCTGTGTAAGTGGTTAGGGTATAAAAATCATTGAAAACACAAAATTAGGGTACATTTGTGATGGTCAAATTTGTTTTAAACAACAAGAAGTGGTACAGGAAGTGAAACATAGTATTACCTATGATATGGAACATAAATTATTTGGATGTTTTTACATTTTTGATAATTTAAACATTTTGGTTGATATTATTACAGAACTGCTCAACCGTAAACAAAACAGGAATTGCTAGAATCATAAAATGCACCTTTTATAAGTACTTCTTAACTTATGGGTTTAACATTTTGTTATTTTTTATCTTCTCTTTTCATCAATGTGCATCATTCAACCTGGAGGTGTTAATGGGTGAGTGTACATTGTTCATCAAAATAAGTGACCAGAACCAATCCACCTGGCCTTGTCGGTAATTATGAAAATCGAGTTACAATCATTGTAATTAGCTTGCCCAGAATCAAAACTTAAATGATGAAATTGAAAAGTTGCAAGCATAATGAAATGTAATTGACCTTGTATTTGACAAATTTGTGATGCTTTCATTTGTTTTAATCTCAATTTTGCTTTTATCTGAGTTTGATTATTGCTGACATTGGTCTTGGAGTGGGTCACATTGGGTCACATGTTAAAAATAATTGTCCCTGTTTATTGTGCCTACATCAGTGAGCAAAGTGTATTTTAATTTAAAGGGATTAGCAGCGATTTGCTAATTCGAAACATTGAAAAAAATCATCAAATTCATATTTTTATATTTTTGTTACTGGCATAGATATGCGAACATAACCTGCAAGTGGTTGGCTTGAAATCTGTGTATTAAACACAAGGCAGTACTTTTTATCTGATTCTGTAATTTCTATACCTGCGTATCAAAATTCCGACTTGAGATCAAAAAAGCATTTACGATGTATATCACAGATTTTCATGGTTGATATTGCTGGCACAGATCCATACAGTTGGACCTCAACACAAAACTATTGATTCATTGGGTATGTTGTACTGGTAAACCGCAATCAGCTGTTAGTGAGATTTTGATCGATGCCGTCCCTGTATGTCTATTTGCGGGAGAATGTATGACAATATCCTCAAAATACTTCATTTTTTTCACATTTGGTTGGTTGTTTTCAAAGTAAAGAAGTGGAGTTATTATATGTTTTTTTGAATTTAACATTTAAAAAAAAAAAAAATTTATAGTTTAAAAAAAATCATTGCACATTTTTCGATTCTCTGGCATTAATGCGCTTGCTAATCCCTTAGGGGGACCAACTGTTATTGATAAAGTCATGGTCCATCACTTAAAGCATATAGCAAATTTCTTCACAATGTAAACAAATCGTGGCCCCTATTTTTCATCAAAGTCCATTTTTCGCACTGTTGTATTGGAAATTGTTGTAATAAATACCCCTGTAAGTGGCTAAGCGCAACACACCGTATTTGTCAAGAAATTATGATTTTTATGCTTTGTTTACTAATAAAAGTCGGGATCCGACTTTTTTTAGGTCTAGAAATAGTCGTAAATTGCACCTTCAAGATCATGTGTTGATATGTCCTAACACTAGCAATTTAGAGACAAAATGGGCATTTTGAATTGGGAACAAAATTACTGAAAGTGGCTTTAAGTACCTAAGGTGTTTTCATTGACATTGGTATAAGGGGGTTCCATGGACCCTCCCAAGGAAACCACTTCCCGAGGGAATTTTCAAATGGAAAGAAGCGCATTGATAAGTTACACAATTACAAAAAAATAGAGTTAAAAATATTTTTCACAAGTGAGAAATTGCCAAAAAAACAAATCTGGGGTACCATCAAACCCCCCAAGTGTTAATAGTTCACTATTTGATTACAACATATTTTTTGGTGTTTTAATAGGAAAGGCCATCAGCAAAACTACATTAACTCTAAAATTTGAATGCAACATACAATTTTAATGTGAGCACTAATTGTATGTATTACAATAGCCCATAGATTACTTTACAAGTAATTTCTTGTAACAGTAAACAAATTATAATTTAGCTTGTAACTTCAGGTAGTCTTTGGGTTTAGCTTGCCTGACAAAAGAGTGCATCAGACACACAATTATCCGTTCTTGTGTAAAGACAAGCAGGAGCCTCTGGACCGAAACTGAGCCTGGGAACTCAGTTTTGCTTAATTTGTTGTCTGGGCCAGTAACAGACTAAAAGCAGACCAGACCATCTATGGACTAGGGTTATGGGTCTGGGTTGGGGTAATGGTAGCTGTTGGGTTTGGGTCGCGGAATAAAAAAATATGGCCTGCTTGTCTTTACCATGATTCTGTAGCAGACATAAGACTTGGTTCAAAACAGTTAGGTAATTATTGCAGGCACATTTATAGCAAGGTGTTAATTGTACATAAAACTTTGTTTATTCCAGAAAATATGTTTGATACAAGGTTCTACATTACGGGAGACAAACTAACCCACACTGAGAAGCGTGTGATTATAATGAACCACAGAACCAGGGTAGATTGGCTGTTCTTCTGGACCCCATTACTACGACAAAGCTCAGTAAAACAGATAAGATTATTCCTTTTAAACAGGAGCTTAAGTACCCGGGTTTTGGTTAGTATGCAAAACTTTGATCTCGATTTTGATGGATATTTTGTAGCGCATATTGCCTATACGGGCTCTTTCGACTTATTACAGTATATTTTCTGTTTTTAGTGCTGGCTGGCTATGGTATAGTATTACTTATACCACTAATATATTATACGGGATAATTTTCCCACAATAAACACGCTCCTAGACGTCGTGGAATATTTTTAAAAAAATTTTTTGGCTCAAAGTTATTTTCTTAACCCATTAGCGTAGTGATGTTATTTTTGTTAACCTTGGGTGATATAATGCCTAATTGATGATTCATCCAGAAATAATCCTGTTTATATCAGCACAGTTTCTGGGGCCCAAAACAATTTACATACATATTCACAAGAAACATGACATGATGCATTTTTATTTCCATTGCAGGTTGGGCCATGCAAGTGGTAGCTACATATTTGTGAAGCGGTTCAATGGGAGAAGGATCAGCCATACCTAATTAACATGATAGATTTATCTGAGTGATTACATCAACTGGAAGACAGTACTAATATTCCAGAAGGTAATTATGAACCATTGTTTCTAGAATTACAAGGTGAACTCGTATTTCGCGATGCGTAAAGTAAAATGTCCCCGCCCGCCGAATATCGCAATCATTAAGTGACGACAAAATGTCAGTTCCCACCCTTTAATTTGGCCACTCACTTTAGTTAGCCCACCACAAAAATAATTGAAAAAAAAATTGACCGACATTGGGTAAAATCATTTAAAAATTAAAAAATCTTTAAATTCATCCTGCAAAAAATCCCCTGAAAAATTGACTAAATTAGTAAAATATGATAATTATTCAATTGGCAACACTAGTTTTTGGAAAAAAAAATCATGTGAACCAACATTTTAAATTTGGGACCAAAACGAGGTCTAGAAAGGGGCGACGAAACGACAACAACTGAATTGTCTGAATTTTACATTATTTCCACATGTTCCAAGGAAATTATAAACGGCTGGCAACCCAAAAGACTGAACATGTGTAACAACCAAAACTACTTAAAAGAATTTTCAATGTGGAAAACATGGGTACTACATTATGTTAATTACCGTTGTTTTGTAGTATTACTTCCCCCACCTAGCAATTACGCTGATATTTGATTAGTAATTAGCTCATTTGCATATAATTGCCCGAAATACGCCCCAAAATCTAATCAAGTGCGAGAACTTCTCAGCCCGCTTCCTTCCACCAAGTGACATCCACTATACGCATACAGAACTCCAGAAAAACTTGTACAAAAGCCCTTGCGGGAAATTTTCATTATAAATTATGCAAAATTAGATAATTAATTAGAATATTTGACCACCTCAAAAATCTAACATAAGGTCGAGAAATTCATCAACCCGCGTTCTTTCCAACAAGTTAAATCATCGTAGCCCTCACGTAACTACAGATAAATCGTACACAATATGAGTCACTATGTTGACATTTTCTGTTTACAATATGGACCTTTTTGGCGGACCATGACATTTTTTCCCCCACACCCTGACAGACCAGGGGAGGAACTGGGGGTAATGAATTACAAGGGTAGTAGGGGCTTTCCCCCCCTCCTACAATATACCCAAGTTTGGCTACTTATTGCTCATCCAGAAAAAAAAAAAGATATGCCCAAATGTTCCAGGGTTAACATTTTATCACGGGACATACATACGGATCCATACAAGGACATACGGACGGAGCCCGATAGTCCCCTTCCGAACTTCGTTCGGCGGGGGGGGGGGAGGGGGGTGGGGACATTATGACATGATCATTAATATTTTACTACAACTGTTAGTTCTGGAAGGAAAAATCTTTTTCTGGGTCAGCGAAAGGGAAAAAATGGCCATTTGATGAACAATTTGAGGTAATTATTAACTCTTGATTAAAAAACAACTATAAATACTGAGAAATTTTGATAATTTATTGCATTATTGACAGCCTTTCCTTAGCCGGGCGCCCGGGGGGCGATTTTACCCAGTGGTTCCTAAGTTTTGTTTGCGGCTCGGTTGTAATAAGACAGAGGAAGAAAAATCCGGCATCACCGGGGCGCAGGATTTTGAAATGAAAAATTGCGCCCGGTCCCTTGGTGTACTCAATGTCCTGAATTAAAAGTTATTGAATACTTTCGTTGAAAAGGCATCCGAAATTAGTTTTGAAAACAATTTTACACAACATTAAAGTGTTATTTCAGTGCACATATCCGGCCGTGTGATTTTTTTTAAATGCGACATTAAAATCTTTGGCCCGATAGCAGGCGATTAGCACAATGGAGAATTATGACAACTCTGTAAAATTTAAACAAAATTAAACACGGTTTTGCGGCTATATTCCTATAAGCGCAACTATAAGGGAACGAATATGGCATCAACAAAATAAAAATGGCAAAAGAAAAAATAAATAACCGTGACAGAGTTTTTCTAATCTCCCAAAAACAAATTTAAATATTAAAATACTGTGTGGACTTCAATCTAGAACGCACTTTTCCAACCCGGAAGTGGAAAGTTAGGGGAAAGTGGACAAAGTGTACATTGTAAGCTTTGGTTCAGTCATTGCCATCCAGCTTCAAATTTTGCAATTTTGGAACTTGGCGGAACACGTACTAATGTAAGTAATTTCTTCGTTTTTTAACATGATTAGATTAATATTTTAAGCATAAATCTATTCTTCTTGGGGCCTGGAAATGTGACGATGCCGAGTATAAATATCTGTCGATTTCGGGAATTTTATTTTTGAGAACTTTGCCCATTGTACTTGCGTAATTAATAATTTGGTTAAAAATAACTCCCGCGTCCTAACAAAACGGCTCCGGTTCCCTTAAAAAAATTAGGGACCAGGGAACCGCTTTTTCTAGATTTATGGCTCCCATGGTCCAATTCATCTTATGGAAAAGCTTGATATTGAAGTTGCCCTATTTATCTTTTGCCTCTTTCAAACATTCTGGCCAACCTCCACAAGTTCTACACTTTTCCAATGCCCTGACCTCTTTTGTAAATTAAATTTATTGTGTTTATTCTTTGAACTTATTCTTTATGTCTTGTCATAATTAAAAGAGCCAGACAAACAAGCTGTGTGTTGATCAGTGAATGAGACTCGCCAAACATTTTCTTTCCCTCAACATTTACAGAGGTACATATCTCTGCCCTTGTGGGTAAAAAATAAAGAGTAAAAGACAAGTTCCAGAGGAAAGAAAAAGAAGAACAGAAAGAAGCAAAAAAAAGTTAAACATTTTCTGCTATGCCTATAACTCTTTTGATAGGTTTGCTAATTATCATACATTCATGCAAAATAATATGCAGAAATGCCAAAAACCTGTCTTTTTTAATTGATTTTTCAATTTTGAATGGACAAAATATGGTCATTAATATTTTATAAAAAAGCTGAATTTAAACATGTCAAGAATTTCGGGTTTCGAGTCAAATGCTTCTGGCGGTATTGGTTGGTAATATGACTGACATTTTCAATTTATGTCAGGTTTTCCCAAGTAACACCATGGAAAGTATATTTACATATTACTAGAGCATATATAACCGTGTGGTAAGGTTTTCAATGTGGAGATGTGGAAGACTTGCTAGCCAAAAGCAAACAGACAGGTAGGAAGTCTCTTTCTCATTCTAGCTTGGGGGAAAGTCCCCGGACCCAGGACAGCAAGTGTCAGGTCTTAAATATGATCTATTACCAGACCTTCCTTCTCATACAAGGCGGAGACTCTGTAAGACAGAGCCATGAGATGGGTCTGGTAATAGTCGTTAGCACAGTGATGCAAGGACAGGAAAGGAAACTGTTAAACACAATGGGGCTCCTCTCCGTATCCCCTTTTTGTCCGCCTGGTTGAAAAGCAGAGGGCGCAGAGGGGGATATTGCGAGGGGTGCGCTGTCCGTATGTATGTGTATGTATGGGTTCCAGTTTGGTTAGGTTTTCGTTTTCGCGTCTTGTTCGAAAAAGGTTTAAGTCCGATTAAAAACCAGACTTGGGGTGGTGGAAGTGCAATAGGGGTTCCTATATGTGGATGATGTCAAAGGCATTGGACCCAAGTCAAAGGTTCATCTGAGGTCATCCAAGGTCAAAGGTCATCTGAGGTCATGTTCCAGTTCCAGTTTGGTTAGGTTTTGGTTAGGTTTCTCGTTTTTCGTCTCCTTCGAAAAGTGTTAAAGCTACGAGTTAAACCAGACTTGGGTTGAAGGTGCAATTAGGGGTTCCTTCCTATGTGGAGGAATCAAAGTCCATGGGACCCCAAGGTCAACGGTCAACTGATGAGGTCATGTCCAGTTGGTTGTTTTTTGTTTTTCTGGTTCGGCTTGAAAGTTGACGTCCGATACAACCTAACTTGGGTTCGAAGAGTTTGCAATATGGGTTTCCTCATATGTTGTTGAGGTCAAAGGTCACATATCCAGGTCAAAGGTAAACTGTGCCAAACTAACCACCTTGTGTATACTGCATCTGGCCAGGGGGATCGCGCAAAGGTTACTTGCTGTATTTTACATTTTGTAGTAGGGTATCTCAAACGAGGGTTTGGGTGATAAAATGTGAACCACAATGGAGCATATCTCACCATGTCTATGACTTAAAGGACTATATCAGTAATTTGCTAATCAAAAAATCAAAAAAACTAAAAAAAAAATCAAGATTTTTGCATGTCTGTAAACAGTTATAGGTTATCCTACAATACCCTACAAGTTATAAGACCAAAAGCCATCTTAATAAGGACAGAATAGAAATCGTGAGTGTAGTCATTAACTGTCCGTACGGACACTTACTACAACATGTATCTAGTCAATCTTTGAACATTGCTGTTTTCTTCCTTTTCTGTAAAAATTTTCCGTGCACAAAAAATAATTTATGAGAATTCTACAGGCATATCCTTCACTTTCAAGCTGTTCTGCAAAATTGAAATATTTTGACTCTTTGGGTAGATCACTGATAGTGTCTTTTGAATTACCTCTTTAAAATTGACAAACTTCCAATTTGCTGTATGCTTTGTGTGATGAAGGTATTAGTGTCAAGGAAATGGTCTGGATCTGGATAGGTTTAAGTCGGCAGTTTTTCAACATAATGTCGTACAGTCGCCAAACTATGGGGTACGTGGTCGCGGTGGGGGGTCAGAACAAAAGTGACAGAGCTATATGCAAAAATGCGCGCATGAACATAAATGTGCCAATGTGGACGATGGAGGGTGAAATTAAAAGTGGCTGTATAAATACGTCGATGGGTCGTGCCTCAGTCTTGTCCTTGTTCAACATGTTCCATTCCTGAATGCGTGCGTGGGAATAGAAGTATATGTATACGTCTTTGTTGTGGTGATACGTTTATATGTGGTATTGATGAAGTTGGTCAGTTCCTTGCTTCTGTATAGGAATTGGTCTGGGTTGATCCTACTAGACGGGGTTGATTTTGTACATCATTCCCAGTCTCGCTTTGATTCATTCTTTTCATTGAAGAGTTGTCCCACCCAAGTCCTTCATGCTGGTTACACCTACTTCTCTTTGGTAATCCCCAGAAGACAAAGCGGGCAGGCGCTTCGTGAATGCCTTCCAGGTGTCTATGTCTCTCTGGTATGTGGATCCCATGCACAGGCCGCATATTCCAGGGTAGGTTCTTACGAGGGTCTTAATAAAGCTAGTGCCTTGATTTGTCCTTTGTTATGATAAACCATAAGTTTCTATTGATGAAACCAAGTACTTTGTTGGCTTTGGTGGTGATTTGGTCAAGGGGTCTTCCATTTCAAGTCTTGTTCAACTAACGCCTAAGTAGGGAGGGTTGTCCACTCCCGAGTTCTTCACCGCAAGAAAGTGTATGGTGACTTGGTGGGTTCTATTGTTGGTTTTTTGCATGAGTTGCATTTTGAAGGATTGAACTCATTTTCCAGTTGTATTGCCAATTTTGAAGACGGTTAGGTATCCTGAAGGGGTAATCAGTCATACTTGTTGTCACCAGAGATGTAAAGGACGCAATCATCTACAAACACCGCGGTATTTTCGACACACACGGGAGGTCATGATGAATATTAGGAAACCAAGTGGTCCTATGACCGTTCCTTGAGGGATGCTCGAGTTACTTCCTTGGTGGAGAGATGGGCTAGATCGATAAAACAGCTGAATTCCTCTTTGTTAGAAAATATGTTCTAACCAAGAGTGAAGGGTCCTCTGATACCATAGTATGAAGTTTGGCCAAGAGTCTTTCATGTGGGGAACGTGTCGAAGGGGCCTTTGCAAAATCCAGGATGGCAACTTGAGTTATGTGTCCTTTCTCGATGTTAGAAGCTATATCCTCGATGGTGAGAATCAACTGAGATTCAGTCGATGTTTGGCTCTGGAAACCATGTGCACGGGTGGTTAAGAGGTCAGTCTGGCAGAGTGCTCATAAATTCAGAATGAATTATGGCTCCAATACTTGCTGATCACACTGGTCAGGTAGTGTACCGGTCTATAATTTTCTGGTTCTAAGATTTGTCTCATTTTTTGTAAATGGGTTGAAATGTTGGCCTCCTCCACTGATTTTGGTGTAATTCACACTGGTTTATGGATGTTTGATAAAGACTCTGTAAGCAATTGGAGCCAGCGCTTGGGCTGCAAGTTTCAGCATCCAAGGTGGGATTTGTCCGCTCAAGGTGCTTTATTAGGATTCTAATTCCCTGCAACAGCTTAAGAAACACCGTCTTCTTTGATTGTCTATATGATGTGGGTTAGCGGTGGGTATGGGATGGAACTAGATCAGCGAATATCCGAATGTATCCTACTGGGTGAACACGCTAGCAAATTGATATCGCCCAAGGACCTTCAGCTTTCTCTTACTATCGATCACAATTTTGTTGTTGTTGACCTTCAAATCTGGAAGTCCCACTTCCCTGTCTAATCTTCTTGACGCATGACCAAAATTCTTAGGGTTATTGGGAAAGGTGTCAAAAGGTTGTCATTGAGGTAATATTCCTTGCATTCTCAGGTTCTTTTTCAGCTCATTGCAGCTGGAGTATCCTCCCATGTTTGGGATTTGTTAGTCATCTTGGCTTTATTATAGCGTCTTTGTTTAGTCCTCAAGCCTCCGTTTTGTGTTCACGTCCAAACCATGGAAGTGAATATCTATTGGAATGGAAGTGAGTTTGGTTGGTACATACTTGTCCATCAAGTCAATAATTTCCTTCTCTAGTCTGTCGTATTTAACTTGAAGGGGTTCTTTTCATCTCAAAAATAAGTTTTCGTGAAAGATGTAAGTTCTCCCAAGATGCTCTCCACATAAGCTTGATCTGTTGTAGATCTTCTTCTTGCGTATTTCTTACGTGGCTCGAGGTTTGATGTCTACACATATGATATGGTGGTCGCTACCTGGTACGACGTTAGTCTGATGCAGTCTTATTATTTGATGAGTACGACGTACATCAAGGGATGTTATCCCCCCTAGTTGGTTTTGTCACCACCTGTTTGCAGTCCGTTTCTTCTGTGTTCTTGAAGAAAGTTCGCTATTCCGTGAAGCCCAATGAGGGCGGGTCCACTGGTTGTGTCCAGTCAAATATAGGTTGGTTGGTTAAGCACCACAATGAGTGATGTCCATCTCTTATTGGTGTGGCATTTATCTATCTAATGAGTCTTGAAGTTGCCTTTTGCATCTCCTTGTCATCATGTTGGTTTGTAAATGATCCAATGAGAAAGATTGCTCCCTGATTCCATCTGGTGACATAAGGATCTCACCATCAGAATCAAATTCCTGACGATGGGTGACAATCAGGGCTACACTATATTGTCATAGAATGAGTTTAAAGGATTATAGTCTAGCCGATTAGGGTTCCCAGCACCCCCCATAAAAATAAATTCTAACATGATTTTAGAACAACTAGCCATCTCTTCCAAAAGAATTCTGGATGTTAAAAATCCAAATAGTGTCCCACAGGATCGGTGTGGTGGCCATCTTGATAAGAAGGATTAATCGTACAAAGTGGTTCATTTAGTCGAAAAATGTATATCATATGATGGTCTCATCACACATGGAATCATAAAATTTGGCCACTGTACCATGGTGAATCAAAAAGGTCAATTACCTTTATCCCATTTTCACTCATATCTATGTAACTGCTACATCACAATATGCAAAAAACTATTATTTTATGATTCCTTGTGCAGAGAAAATCATTTGAGGAACTTTAGATAATACCAAGATGCGCCAAATGGACCCTGTGGGACCATATTTGCTTTCTGCTAACATCAGAATATGAAGAAGATGGCAAGGTTTCTAAAAATCATGGTAGAATATAATTTCAGAGGGGGTGCAGGGAAACCATTGCTAGGGATATTATTTGTGAAGCAAAAAAAACCAATGTGTTAGAGCAGTAATATAGTGATGAAAGTTCAATTAGTGTGGAAGGCATTTTTTTTCTACTACTAAAACTTATTTCTTCCCATACTCATTATGAAATGTATGATTGGAGTGGTTTCTACATCAGTTCCTTATTTTAAATAGAAGTAGAAAAACAATCTGGTCAAAGACATTTGTAGATGTGCAAATCAGTTTCTACCATAACTTGATGGATTGTATTTTGTACCTTTTGTCATTCAGGGGTGGGTGGTACTGACTTTTGTGACCGTCAAAGAGCAAGAAAGTGACAGCTATGCCAAAAAGGAATGGACTGCCAAGTATGACTATGTGCTACACCCAAGGGTTGACGGGCTTTACTGTCATGTTGAGGAAACTGCGAAAAAAGAAGCTTCACATGATATCCCACGCTCAATTGAAATGCACTTCCTCCTGATTTAGTAAAACAAAGCCAAAATAGTTTTGTAATGAAGCAAGGGTATACAATGTCGATTAGGCAAAAAAAACCATACAAAACAATTGACTAGTTGGCCCTCTGTGAGCACCTAAAGGAGTTGCAAAGAACCAAGATCCGTATATTGTGAGCGGTTGTCTGTCCGTTTTGTGGTGTGTTATAAAATAACTTTACACTGAATATTGAAAGTTTAAGTCAAATGGGAACCAGCGTGGGTCACAGATGCAGAATGGCAACATGTTGATATGCGAATGAGGTAAAAGGTCATTATTAATGGTCAGAGGGTAAGCTGACGGTCACCTTGACTGTGGGGGGGAAAAATTAACTTTAACATGCTTAAAGGTACATGTCCTGATCCTTAACACCATTTATTGGTTCGATTCACTAGAGATCCTTCAAATTAAAGGTTATTCCACATTTTCAGTTGATTCTGAGTTCCATTTGATGCTATGAGTAATTTTAGCGGTATATCCAGGCCCCATAGACCCGTGTATCAGGTTGTCCCTAAAGTATAGACACTATGATTTTTGCACCAATGTAAGGCGTTCATAACAAAAATATATATGATCTCTGTAAAAGTGTGGGGATTAAAAGGTTGCACAAGCGATTTTGGTTGGATTCAAATGAGGGGTTTTCATAGGTAGATATCATGATAAGACCCCATTCCATTATGTTGTTTATAGACCGCCAAAATACAAAAATGGCAACTTCTTCTAGATAGATAGAATTTGCATTAAGATAGGCCAAACATCCTCTACTTGGGAATGGTTTCAGATGATAAAAACTATTTTCTTTGCAGGGGTAAATAGGGGATGAGGCTGTTGATCACAAAAATGGACCTGGCCAACTGTCACATTTTTTTAAAAGGCCACCACCACCCCACCACCCTAAACAACTCAAAACCAACGAGTGATTAATTCATGCATACCATGTTTTTTTTTGCCTACATTACACAGGGAATATGGTGGATGCCATTTATGATGTAATGTAGTTTCCATACCAACACTACCTACAGCAGGAGAAGTCAACACAATGAAAGGCGAATCCCTCCTGAAAGTCCATTTCCACGTAACACGCACCCGATATCACTAATACAAATCGTTAAAGACGGGCTGACAATGGTGGTGTGATTGAAAACAAATGGGCTGAGAAGAAGAAAACAACTGAAACAGTGCTACACCCAAAGATTAAGAAGGTTTGTGACAGATAGAAATCGGGCTGTTTAGTACGGAGGCGTTTAAGGAGAAGATCCTGGAATGGACAGACCGATGGATAGTTGTTTATGTTTGGGCTTTGGGGATCTTTCACTGTTGTGTCAGTGCAGGTTTGATGTATTCGGTCTATAGTAGGTGGCATGTCTTTGTTAGTGCTTGTGTTTTCTGTAATTCAAGGGATTTTTTTTTTATGGTGGGATTGAAGTTTAACAATCAAATCATTCCAGTGGGTACATAATTAAGTTGGGAACAGGAACGCATAGGTATGGCAAGTTTCTTTAGTTCCATAGTTAGTACTAAAATGTCATCATTGTTCAATTCTTGAATGTAATAGGATCACCACGTAAAACAGTGGAACTCCTCAAAATGCATCAGAATAAGATCATTTATCCAAAGTAATCTTTACTAATATCACATAAGTCATACTCACACCAACACATATGAATCTCTGCTGCATAAAGTCTTAGTGTTTTCTATTGAATTGGGATCATACTTTTAGTAATGCAGGACAAGGACATATCACAATTGTCCATCCAAAACCATACTTTGGTTATAAAATATAGTTGTGTGATCAAATAAAATTCACCTCTACCATTGTGCTGTCATTGAAAATGGTTGGAGATTGGGAATATCTGATACAGGTATATCAGTGTTCTCAATAATCAATTGGTGTTAAAAAAAACCAAAAAAATAAGGAGCCATAGATTGTACCCAGGTGAACTGTACGATTCCCAATTGACATTTCAACAGTTTTCAGTTTTGAATTCTCATTCAGTCCCAACCATCATGAAAAATTGTCCATGGTTACGACATACAAGAAAGGTTCCTACCCAAGGGTGGTGTTTTGAATAATCCTATGATGCATAGCAATGTGCCTATACCGTACTGTATAAAACACCTGTCAGTACTTAGGGTAAAAAAGATTCCAAAAAGTTAAGAACCACCACAGGACATTTCTTAATCATGCAAAAAATTCCCCACGTAATAACGCTTTGTGGGCTAAAATGACGTTAAGTCAGATTTTTATGTGTTAAGAATAGGATTTTTATGACATCACATGACCCTATTGAGGTGAAATTTCCCAAAAACTGTGCATTGTGTGAGAGTGACTCAAAACACCCTCTGGGTTATACCCGTAGAACTACCATTTCTTGTCACTATCAATGCATATAAGCCAGATGGGATTGTGCCAAAATTCCAGGAATAGAAGTTTATTGCAAGTTGACTTTGTAGAAAGTTTTGTTAAACAATTGCTGATGTAGTTGAAGTAGTAGATAATAGTAGTGATACATTTTGAGTGGCTTTGTACACGGTGATCCCAAAATTTAAAACCATGAGCTATCGGTTTGTTTTTATATCTTCATTTGTGTCAAAGCATAATAATTTGTTTTTTGCTTGATGTTGCCAAATTGGTCATCATATTGGTCACATAGAACATATAATTATGTAAAGTAACCAAAGTACATTTTCAAAAAAGTGTTGTGGTGGTATACCCAGGAATGGAAAGTCAGGAATGGGTTTTCTTCATGAGCACGAGGTAGATTACCATTTCCATTAAGAAGTAATGACTTTTGCCCCTCCCCAGTTGTCCATAATGCACTGAAATGCATACTTCAAAGCACATCAGAATGCAGAGTAGTTGTGTACATGACGTGATGGGGCAATGGTCTCTTGTAATACGAGCAAGCGGGGAAAAGGAGGGTTTAATCGGGGTTTGTATAACAAAGTGTTTTTCTCCGTGTGAAGTTAGCACTGAAGAGTGAAGCATTTTCTCTTATAATTCAGCATAGGATTTCCGTGGAACGCCTGTTCTTTTTTCCAGAGCGTAACCCCTTGCCCTCACCTTCTACAAACACTCTGGGTTGATATTTTGCGGTATGTCGGATTGACTTGTTTTTTGCGCCAACAGTAATTAAATGAACTATCAGTGTTTGCTAAATCCAATCTAGAAAAAAAAAATTCATCAAAATCCAGATTTCTCAAGTTTGTACAGTAGGTTCCCATGGTACCCAGTTGGGGAGATTCTATGTGCATGGAAATTTTGCAACATTGCAGTTAAATGGGGGGGGGGGGTTCATATTTTTTTCAGCATGGCTCTTTTCTTCCTTCCTGCCAATTTTTTTTTATATGAAAATAAACCTTTTGCAATGAAAATTCTACATACTTATTCAGGACTTGTCAAGCTATTCTGTCAATGAAATGTCTGTGGCGCAATTGCAAATAGCCGTCCCCAGAAAAACCCCAGATTTCCCAGAAGTGGTCAATATGTTGGTTTTGTTGTCTAAAGAAAGCTATTTTTATAATTTACCCTGTGAAATCTTAGGGCCAAAAGGCATCTGGTTTTGATGTTATGCGCGAAAATGGCCTCCATTTTTGGCTCGACCAAATTAATTTTACACAGACTCTTGGGGATTACAAAATGATGTTGTAGCTCATGAAAACAGATTGAAATATGGCGCTTACCTTGAACAGATGGGGGTTTGGTGTCAAGGTGGTCCATTAAATCAAGATGGAAACTTTAAATAATGCAATCTGCCATCCCATCCTAGCTCATGAAAACCGATTGTAATATCGGCGCTTAACTTACAGTGGGGGTTGGGTGTCAAGGGGTCGTTCATTCAAGATGGAAACTTTAAATAAGTCAATCTGGCCATCCCCTACTAGCTCATGAAACAGATTGAAATATCGGCGCTTAACTTTACAGATGGGGCATTTGGTGTTCAAGGTCATTCAATCAAGATGGAAACTTTAAATAATTCAATCTGGCCATCCCTTACTAGCTCATGAAACAGATTGAATATTGACGCTTAACTTTACAGATGGGTTTGGTATGTACTCAAGGTCATTCAATCAAGATTGGAAACTGTAAATAATTCAATCTGGCCATCCCTTACTAGCTATGAAAAACAGATTGAAATATCGCGCGCTTAACTTACAGATGGGTTTTTGGTGTCAAGTTCATTCAATCAAGATGGAGGAAAACTTAAATATTCAATCTGGACATCCCCTACTAGCTCATGTGAAAAAAGATTGAAAATTATCGGCGCTTAACTTTACAGAGGGGTTTGGGGTCAGTCATTCATTCAAGATGGAAACTTTAAAATAATCAATTGGCCAGCCCCACTAGCTCATGAAAAAGATTTGAATACGGCGCTTAACTTTACAGATGGGGGTTTGGTGTCCAGGTCATTCAATACAAGATGGAAACTTTAAATAATTCAATCTGGACCATCCCCTACTAGCTCATGTGTGAAAATAGATGAAAATATCGGCGCTTAAATTTACGATGGGGTTTTTGGTGTCAAGGGTTCATTCAAGCAAGATGGAAAACTTTAAACAATTCAATCTGGCAGCCCCTAACTAGCTCATGAAAACAGATTGAAAAATATCGGCGCTTAACTTTACAGATGGGGTTTCGGTGTCAAGGTTATTCAATCCGATGGAAAACTTTAAATAATTCAATTGGCCATCCCCATTTCAAATATTTTATTGTGATCACGATTGTCTGTTTAATGATTTGGACACAAGAATGTGCTTAAGATACCAATAACAATATGAAATCTATTGGAAGTAAAGTGATTGATAGTGATTGAAGGGCATCCTTTGACATATGTAAGACAAATATTGGTGTTTGAGACTAAAATTATTTTAGCTTAAAGGTGCTTTTTGTGAGTCTAGAACTTTTATATAGTTCATTTTGATCTTTAAAAGTCAGTTTCCAAACTTTTTGTGCCTAGAAGGCCAGTTGTTTTCCCCCACATAATGTTCTGTCAGTTACATTACGGTTCGGTCGGTTACATTTTTTCTAAAAAGCTATTTGAGGTAGTGATGCATGTATGAAATACAGCAGTGGACAAGGAAAATCTAAGTCTTGTTGAGGTGATGTTTGCCCTCGGTGCCACCCCCTTCAGATTTTAGATGCAATGTGAAAAAATTTGGGTAAACTGGCGAGGCGAAGCTAGCTGGAAACTTTTTGTTGTTGGTTAAACAAGCTGTGTGAATTTTGGTGAATGAGCAATGTTTCTATCACCACTGTTCATAGGTCTCTGTCCGGTAATTTCTACCATGTAGAGAATTAAGCTGCAGGTTCAGATTAGGCACCATTTACATGATCTGGTTGACTGTTCAGAAGATTGTAGGGAACAAAATACTCCTTAGATAAAAGTGCTTATTGACTGGTAGTTCAAAGTTGGATCAGTTACTGAAAGGAAGCCAGAGTATGATGCCGTGTTCTCATTATGAGTATGGCTGATGTAGATGGTATATCTTGCAAGTATTGGGATTGTTTAACAGATATTGATTTATTTATGTGGTACTGGTAAGCCGGTCCTCAAAAGATGTATTTGGGGATATGAGTTTTTACTTGGCATTTCTTGTGACAATCATGTGATCAAAATGTAAGAAAACTTTTGGTTATCAGTAAAATGAATTTTAATCAAGGTATATAGTACAGCGAGTTTGCAAGCCTAAGTAAAACAGACTTTTTTCCTGTTTTGGAAATAATTGTATCAAGGTCACAAATTGTATTATGTTACGGGTCAATTATTTGCCATTGCATTAAATTTTTTTAAAATAAACACATCATTGTCTCTGTCAAATATTATGCATAGCCCATTTCTTTTTTAGACTATGTATAGACACTTTTTTTTAGAAAACTAAAATCAGAAAAGTGGTATAATGATACGATTGTAGGCTTTGTAACCATTCATATTTTGTAATAGTTTGGAAATTCCATCAATAACCTGAAGGTATGTTCAGATTGTTTCATTGTGTACAGCTGTTGAGCAATTGTGGTATACCATGTTACCTCGGTTTAAAAAATAAAGGCGGCAGGCAATAGTTAGAGGTGGCAATAGTGTAAAGTTCTTGTTGGATGTTGTACAAGTGTAGTACAGATTTTTCAAAATTGTAAATTGAATTAAAAAATTTTAACAGCCTTTTTGTGGACATATCAATATGTGTGCACCAACCTTTGTCAATGCAGAACTTATCTAACAAAGATTCACTAAACAAAGAGTCTATGTAATACTCTGTCTTTGGGATTTCTCAAATTACATCATCCTATAAATATCTAGTTTTTCTCTGTACATGTGGATTACATTAGCAAGTTCCTATAGATTCCAAATGCATATCTGGAACGTCCTCATACTATATTACCCATCACAAAATATGAGCTTCTAAGCCCAGGTCAAAATTCCAGTTGATCCCAGTTGAACTGGTTTCAACTGGAACCAGTTGAAATCCTGTTCATCCCAGTTGAATATCCAGTTGAATCAGTTGATTACGTGACAGAAAATGGAACAATTTTCAACTAGGTTTTTACCCGGGGTTTTTTACTAACCAGTTGAACTCAGTTAAGACCAGTTACAAACAGTTAAAAACAGTTGAAACCAGTTAGTTCCGTCACGGAAAATGGAACAACTTTTAACTGGGATCAACTGGAATTTTGACTTGGGAGCTCTCTAGTACATTCTGCATGTTATTATTAGAACTGTAATTTTGGTAAGGAATATCAATTCTTCACACAAGCTCGGCCTAATGTAATTCTGTTCTGGAAACTAGCTGTTTTCACTTAAATAATGATGTATCAAATACTAAATGGAATATTAGATTTAGAGTTCACCAACAACACTTTACCTCAATTATAGTTTTATGTTATAATGCAACTTGAATAGTGATAATGCCAAAACTATTTCTTGATCACCTACTGATGTAATGTATGTAATGTGCTGATTTGGCAGACAAATTGCCAAATCTGTTTATAGTGGAGAAGTAATTCTAAGCATTGTGGAGCTGCATATTTTGCAATCCTAGACTGTTTATAGCACTGGTAAGATCAGTACTCCTATGATAAAATAAGAAAAAGTTGGCTCACTTGAATCTGACGCCATTTTGATGTGAGCAGTAATTGTGTGTATTACAGTGACACATAGAGTACTGTACAAACTATTTTTCGGTCACCCTAAACAAAACATTTTTAGCCTGTAGCATCATAATGGGAAAGAAGCCAGTCAAAATATTTTGCAGATGAGATGAGATGAGAAAAATACAAGGTTTCTAATCAGGTTTGATGGTGTGAAAGGTGGGGTTGAGGCTGAGGATCAGGTAGTGCCCCTTTAAATATGCGTGTTGTAAACTGTTTATATGTGCCAAAATAGAGGCTGGAGAACAAGCAAAGCTGGGAGGAGGGGAGTACTCAAAACAAATGAGGATAGAGGGACATGCCTTAAACATAGGTCTCATTTTCAGGCTCATGATATTTGAATGACCCATTTTTTGTGCCAATTTTGGTATAGAGATCACTTATAACATTTCCTAAAATTTCTTGGAAAAAATTCCAATTGCAGCCAAAATTTCACAAATTTGCTATAAAACAATAAATTTTCTGAGAATTAAATTGGCCAAAAATATGCATCTCTGGTAGAGCTATTAGTCTTTTTTAGCAAAAATTGATATAGGTATGGGTGCTTCTTCCAGACTCTGAGGTGTGTCCCTGCCCTAATTAAGCTTGAGAACCCCTTCCCTGGGAAGCAAAGACACTGTTCCATACATGGTAAATGAATAGACTTTAGCATCTACAGTTTTTTGGGCCCAATTTAAAAGGTCCTTTATGTTTTCAAGATAAAACTCCAGGCCTTTCTGCCAAAATGGATGCAGTACTTCAATAGCAAATCTCCTATTTTACTGTGATTTACTGGAGTTTTAATGTCCAATTATCCATTCTGAAAAATGGTAGATTTCTAAATATAGCCAAGTATGGGTTTTGAATCAATCCCATGATGCATAGCAATGTGCCTATACTGTACTGTACTAAACACATGTCAGTACTTAGGGATAAAAGTGTTCCAAAAGGTTTAAGAACCACAAGACATTTCATAATCATGCTAAAAATTCTTAAGTACTAACGCTTTGTGGGCTAAAATGAGTGCTAAAGTCAGGGTTTTTATGTGTTAAGAATAGGTGGGATCACATGACCCTATTGAGGTGAAATTTCCCAAAAATGGTGTATTGTGGGATTGACTCAAAAAACCCCATATACCCAAGTTATTTAGTTACGTCTCAGCCTATCCTCAGTATTTTTCCTGTCACTGCTGTATAGATGAACCATTTGCCAATGTAAATAGGTTTTGTATTGAAAATAATTTGCATATAACATATCCAACTATTTAATAGCTCAGCAGATAGAATCTGCGTAGCTGTTGTCATGCCAGTGTGTGTCAATCTGTTTATCTGTCTATCAGTATTTTGAAAATACTTTCAAGGCACAGGCCCATGGCACAGGCCTTGTTGGATTTTGATGATACTTGGATGACCATTACATGTGGGGATTCAAAAGATTTTTGGGAATTTGAGTTCAAAGGTCATCTTGGTGACACAGGGGTCAATTTGTTGAAAAATGTTCAAGTACATTCACATTCCCAAGTTCTCAAGGTCATATTGGGCGTTTGGAGATGAAAGGTCAAAGGTCAAGTAGGGGGTTTTGAGGTCATTATTTCCAGTGCACATTAGTGTTGAAAAAAAACCCAACCCATGTGCGCTTGGCCGGATTAGAACCAGCAACTTTTTTATTACTAGCACGACGCTCTTGCCAACTGAGCTATCAAGCCAGGGTTGGTAGAGGAGCGATAGATATCATCTATAGGTGTTAGGTCCGAGAGGTGTGCTACGCTTCCTATTAGTATCACTGCTGTGCTTTTGTGCCATTGGTGCTCTTGTTATATTACTAATCGTGATCTGCCTTCTGTACTAGCCACCATTCTAATATGTTTGGGATCTCAAAACATTGGGATTTGTAGTATTAAATATGTTATTACTTCCAATTCCAGAAAAATATAGAACTCGGTTTCAATAATTTTAAAAGGTGAAGAAAGTTACCGTCTTAAAATTCTGTGGAATTCTGATCCTGTGTTCTGGTATTTTTTTTTCTGTAAATAAGTTTTGTAGAAAAGGATGATTTTCAGTGCCTTTATTTAGAGGAAATCAAAAACATCCATACTGTAAAAGTAGTTAAAAGACGTATTTCATTAAAGGTGATTATCATAATTTTAACTTCATTTTGATGGTTCACAAGATATCCTTGACAAAGTTTATGTTCAAAATAGTTTTAAAAGTAAAGGATGCGGCTGTAAGACTTTCATAAGGTATATTTTCCAACTGAAAAATTGACAGAAAAGGAAGAAAGAGTGTTCAAAGATATGAATCTCCATTCAATTACATGTAGCAGTAATTGTCCGTATGGACAGTTATGACTTAAATATCCGATTTTGTCCTTGTTAGGTTGCTTTTGGTCTTATCACTTGCAGAGTATCTTATGATACCTATACTTGTTACAAAAATGAAAAAAAAAATCTGATTTTGATGATTTTTAGGTTTTCTGATTTAGCACATCACTGATAATGCCATCAAATAATTTCTGTAGCCAAATACAAGATATCTGTTGAGCATCTATCTATATGAAATCACTTCATGACACTAAGAGGTCAACCTATAAAATTACAATTCACTAGTACTACAAAATTGTACAACACGATTTGTTGCAATTCTGTATTTTTCTGGGATGGGGTATTTAAAAAAAATGTGAGTTTTGGGGTTTCTGAAGAAAGGAAATGTAGTGGGATATTTAGGATATATTAAATTTGTGATTCTTTTTAAAAGGAGTTTTCCAAAGATGTTATATAAACCAGTATGTCTGTCATGCATTATGATGTAAATTACGTTAAGGGGGTAATGTTAGAGTCCCTATATATGTGTATATATGTTGAAAACTTGACAAAAAAGCTGAAAAAACTAACCTGTGCAATCTAATGGCCAAAAAGTGTATAGTATGAGTTAGGTGCACAAGGAGATTTCATATCAGGTGTCCTAAAAAAAGGAAATTACTGATTTTTACCCTGATGTAAAGCTAATACCCTCCAAAAAATATCCCATCTGAAAGGATTAAGCTGAGAAATGTTCCTTGGTACAAAATTTGTGAAATTTCTAATTTGTACGCTTAAGTGAGATATGTATCCTTGGTTACAAAAATTGTGAAATTCTAATTTTGTACGCTTAAGCTAGAAAATTGTTTCCTGGTACAAAAATGTGGAAAGTTCTAATTTGTACGGGTTAGAAGAAAATACGAATTCAGCCTATGATAATTGAAAATATAGCGAATCAAATCACCTTTTTTCTCTCTTGAAGATTCTCTGTAGTCAAAGACAATGTAAGAAATCTATTAGTGTTTAATCTATGAAATTACTATTATGACACAATATTTGGGTGCACTCAAAATCTGGTGGTCCTGGTGTAAATATTCATGAGTTAGAGAGAGTAAAGACTCTTTATGGAATAAAGCTGACAATCCTTGTAATCTCTTATAGAAGATTTCATGCTGGCTAATTTCTTGCAGTCTTACATGAAGAATGAACCCCAAATCTCTTGTTGCACCTAAAGTACACCTCATCGATACAGGACACAGTTCAGTGGATCAATACGTGGTACATATAGACATAACCAACCTTCTAGTATTATAGGACATCGAACCTCCATTCCCAAACACCAGGGGGTGTATTTTCTACATACAAGATGAATGAGAGGCACTGAACTGTGCCACTGGGAAATGAGTATTACTGCTACTAAGACGTACGACGTAGTGGAGTATTAAAATGATTATCTGGTCTTGTTGAAGATTATGTAAGTGGATTTAGTGATGTTGTAATGTGAACAGCCAATAGTACAATCAACCATGTTACATGCCACAAGTGAATGCGCGAGACTGAATTTCGATTATTACAAATGTGTTGAAGATATGCCACACGAGGATGTGGATGTCTATTTTTATGAACACTGTACAATAGATTGCTTAGCTAGTAATTTTAGTAATAAATGATAGGATTTTGTATTACGCAGAGATGAGGTAATCCTACATTCAGTTAGCAGGATTAAGCTAAGCTGTTATTTTTTATCCCCCTGGCTTGATAGCAGCAGGGAATTTGTGATAGCACCCTGTCTGTGTGGCGTTTGTTCCAGTTTAGTAGTATGTTCTGTACCATCTGTTGGAAAAGTTTAAGACTCGGGCGTTAAGGGGCAATAGTGGTTCATTCACATGTGGATGATGTCAAGGTTGTGGACCGAAGGCGCAAAGGTAATCAGAGGTCATGTTCCAGACTGCCACCTGGCCAGGGGGATGATGCAAGTTTACTTGCTATATTTTAAAAAAAATATTCACTGGACCTACTTTCCTTTTTGAAACTCATAAATGTAATGGTATAATCCGCTTATATCGTGTGAGTGTGCATATCTGCCACCAAAGCATTTGCCATAGGAACATAGAAAATTACCTTTTTACATGTTAAAACTTGCTTTATGCCAGTTGCTAATCTGTTCAATGGATGAAGTTAAGTTTTTCAGAAAAATTAATGCAGTGTCTTTCGAATGAAGACGACTCTTTATGTATGCCAATGTTATTGAAATGGTCCATGCCAATTTAAACTACTTTCACTGAATATAGATTAAAAGGGATGGAATAAATGGAATTGTTTCACATATTATACACCAGACCAACAACCAAACTAAAGCCGATCATGGCACAAACAGTATTTGTGATTACCAGTACCGATAACTCTACCCCAACAATTTAACCCATCTAAATAGCCAATTACCATACAACCTCCCCCCTAAAACCTTCCCACCATAAACCAACTCCTAATTTATATAAACAACCCCGGACCACATAAACAACATATTAATCTTCCTGCGCATTTACACTGCTATCGTCATTACACTTAGCATCGTTACGCTGTTCAAGTCATTTATATGAAAGGCACATCTTTATAAACTTTTAACGGAATAGGGCTAGTTAGAAACGGTAAATTTTACACCTGGAGAGCTATCTGAGCAGACACATAGCAATGTGAAATGGGCTCGGGGCCCGCGGTCTACTGCCAATATACCCCTAGAGAATGTCTACGTATGCCTCACCAATAAGCCAAGATAAGCCTTAACATAAAAAAGCGTTATGTAGGATGCATTTCCGCCATTAGATCTTGATAGATCCGCGGCTTCCCACACGCTACGACTGGGAGAAAATGGGAGAGATAACCAAAAGGGGGAAAGAAAGTAAGGGGAAAGGAGGTGAGCAAAGAATAGAGGGGAGAATGGGAAAGGGGTTCTTGAGACTACTATTACCACTCCTTGACATCATATCTTACCACCCATCGCCTTACCCTTGAAATACCCCATAAATAATCAGAACGCGCTCCATCTATCAATACACCAGTGGTCACCCCCTCCTTATAACTAACTATATACCACACACAGAAAAACCACACACCCACCTCCTATTATGCGCTTAAATCTTCCTTCTACCACTACAAGAACCTCATTCAAGCTTCCGCCGCGCCTCCTTACCTGCGCTAACCTATCGGACAACCTCAATTTAACACTTTTACATACCCCCCCATGTTCGCTCATACCTCTCGCCCCCCGCAATCGAGCACCGCACCGATAGGCACATTGAGTCCTTTTCCTTCCCCGACACGTCCCATGGTATTTCCCGATAAATATTAATGTAATTCTCTCCGTAAATACAAAATCCCGATCGGCAGCCATGGTAACTCAACACCTCTTATAGCCTCATCCATTATTTGCTGTCCTCGACTAATTTTGCAGCAACTGAACGTCTGACACCTTCGTACCTCCGCCCTTCAAACTCCAACCATAACAAAACCTATATCCCACCCGTACAACTCCTCCACTGAACTATTTGTAGGATCTCATTCTATCCTACATAACCTCACCCGGCTCCCCCTCTCAAACTTAAACCCCGTCCAACCCCTTACCCCAACTCCGCACACCCTCCCCCGCATCCCCAACCCACACCTCCCCCCTTCAATTTTGTGTCGCTGAAGAGAAGGGGGGGGAGGGCGACGCCTACCATATAATTCTGTCTGACATATGATGTATGTCGGTGCCCGTGGTTCAGAAGAAGTTCAAGTTTTGGAAGTGACCTCATTCAGAACTAAAAGTCAAAATTGTTACAGAAATAGGGGTCATGTGGAGGTCAAGGGTCATATGAAGTCAAGTATAAAATAGTTAAAACATCAAATTGGCTTCATTTAAGGAGTAAAAGTCCAATAGCTACGTATACGACATACCCCTTTGGACCCTTCACATGCAGTCAAGTTATAAAAATCGCGGAAAACACACATGCTTCATGTCGAGCAATGAATTCAAGAACTTGGATATAGATGGACCCTTAGGAATTATATGCACGTCAGGGTTCATTGCCAAGTTTAAAAGGTCATGAGGTTATAAAATGGGTTGAGCAACATAACAATTGCCTAATATGCAACAACTTGGGATTCATGCAACACATGGGAACATTCATAATTAATGTCAAGGGTCATTGAAAAGGTATGGAGGTTAGTTATAAATAGGAGTGAAAGCAGGCGACCACTTGTGGTTCGAGAACCAGCTTTTTGAAATACCCAAGAATCTTATGCCATTTTTCGTAACACTTTCCCAATGTCTTGTTGCCCAACACTTGGTAATGATGGCAGCGAAAATCGTCAAAGAACCAACGGCCCATTATGGGTGTTCACAGATTTGGGTCAAAGGTCACAATCATGGAACTAACTAAAGGGCACTTCTTGGAATTCCTTCTATGATCTGCAAAATCACCAATGTGCTTTCATGAACTGCTGACCCAAGGCACTTATGAAGTGTTCACAGATTTGGGTCAAACAACAAAACACAAGGGAATCACATGGGCCACAGTACAGATCATTTATGGACGTTGCCCAAGGTAATAAAAACTGGCACTTTCTTGTACTTGCCGAACATTTCCTAATGGCTCCAAGTTCCCCCTGGACCACCCCAACAAATCACTGCATCCAACAACCTTACAAGAATAAAGCTGTAAGGTGTGAAATTCAGGTGGTCAAGAGAAAGGTAGTATAGTAAACAAATGCAGCTTACCCCAACTTGCCGCAAGTTGATAGGTGGGGGTGGTAGATGTATGGAAATCTTACTCAGACCACCACCAGCTAGCTGGCTCTACAACTTGTGTTATCAAAACTTGTCAAACTCCGAATATAGGGCTTTTCCGTCTCGAGTAGGTGCACATCAGAGTATTATCCAGTGATCCGCAGCAAGAAGACGCGGGCGTTGATTCAAAGGGCTGGCATATCCACACGCACGTATAAAGGCAGTGCGAAAATGCACACGGCCAAACAATGTCCTGAACATGTGATGGTTACCGACTCCAGGGAAGATAAATGGAGTTAAGCAGGAATTTATTAACGCCAAATCAAGGTTGTTTTTACCATTTAAAGCTGACTTGGAGATTACTTTGGCAATGGATGCCTCCTCAGTTTTCTAACAAAATTCATGGTTCTTAGCTAGCACTAACATAATACTTGTACCACATAATTATGGTATGAAATACTGATAAAAGCTCCAATGATGTCCCTAACATAGAAAATTCATGACTTGTTGTAAAATTCCCGGATCCGGAAGTTTTATTACACACGGATCCATATGTACTGTATAATGTTTACTGCATAAATGCAGAAAATATTTGGAATGAACATTTAGGTGGGACTATCTTTAGTTCCTAGTTGGCTATTTGTAATTAGTATACACACACAAATATATTTTGAAATCTCTTAAGTAATTTAATTGCAACACATGCCAGCTCTTTTGGTTTTTAATTCTGGAACAGTTCAAGAAAGTGATAAGATGTAAAGGAACGACAATTCTGAGCAGTGAATCACACCTAATACATTTATGGGACAAAACAAAAATTTAAGTAGTCTATTACTTGACAATACATGCATGCCTATTATAAGCTTACAGTGTCAGTGCCACACCTACCATACACACACAAAGCCATTCGTAATGCTTGTGCCTGAAAAACCTTGAAAAAATAATCCAAAAAGCAGTTCTCACAACACCGGTGTGGATTTTAACAAAGATTTCAACCAATGTATGACCCATCGTAGCAAATGCCACATTCATAAGTTACTGTTTGAAATCACACTATACTTGCAAGCATTCCTTAAGATGAATTGGACCGGGAGCCAGAATCTAGACAAAGCGGCTCCTGGTCCCTAATTTTTTAAGGGGAACCGGGAGAAGGTTTTGTTACGACCGGGAGTTATTTAACAATTTTTATTACATACGCAAGTAAAATGGTGAAGTACTCAAAAACTAAAGTCCCCCGAAACGACAGATACTTACGCGGCATGACAGCTAAAGTTCCCCCCCCAAGAGAATGGATTTCATGATTAAACTATTAATCTAAATCCCTGCTAAAAAAGAAACATTACATGAGTACGTGTTAAGAAAGTTCCTAAAAGATGTGCAAAATTTGACCGAAGCTGGATGGAAGATGCGATCAAATTTACAAGTTAACTTCCGGGTTTGAAAAGGCGTTTATAGATATGAGTCACACCAGTTTTAATTGTAAATTTGTTGCGGAGATTGAGAAAAACTCCCGTACTGTGCGCTATTTGTTATTTTCTTTACCCATTTTGGATTTTGTTGCTGCCCATATCGGTCCATTTATAGTGCGTTTATAGGCAAGGGCGCAATCGTGGTTAATTTTGTTAAATTTACTGGAGATGTCCTAAAGGATCACACACTGCTGCATGACCGTGCTAGCGGCCAAAGGTTTTTAATGCGGCATTTCAATCACGGACGGTAATGTGCACTGGAAATAAACCAGGTTATGTTGTGTACATTGTCCGACATTACAAAACCACAATAGCCGATGCCTATTACATAACCGAACGCCGACTGCGTCACATCACAATTATAATTCCAACACCACCGCAACACCGGACTTCGAGCTACACCAATCACGACCCCAGAGCACGCACAAATTTCACGCTTGTTCACAAAAAGTCACGGCCGCCCGCTCCCCACCCCCAGCGCGGCCCCCCACCGAACTCGAACTCTGTCGACTACCGAGCGCCAAAACTTGGGAACCACTGGGTAAAAATCGCCCGGCGCCCGGCTAAGGAAAGGCTTGATTACTTGTGATGCATTTTAAGATATGTTTACGATGTGACGCAAGTCTTTCCTCCACATCACAATCACAAATGCAGCCTACCTGACTACAACTTTAACAAAATACATAATTTTAACCCTACATGACCTTTAACCTCCTTTAGGTCATAACTTCCCTCCCAACCACTGATGATTGTTTCTAGGTTTTAATTAAAGCAGTACTTTTCAACTGGGGAAACTTTAACCAATTTACAAAACTTTAACCCCCCCAAAAGAAACTATTTTGGCTCAAATTGACCCCCTAAATGACCTTAGGTTTTAACCTCAACTTCTTTAAGGTAACCTCTCCCTCCTACCCACTGATCATTGTTTTCAAGCTTGAATTGATACTTTAGAAAGAAACAACTTGAACAAATTGGCAAAACTTTCTAAAAAAAAAACCCCACATTTTGCCCCTATATGATCTCATCATATTAGGTTCCCCTTCCCTCCCATCCACTGATCATTGTTACTGAGTTTGGTTTGAATGGATGTGATACTTTTGGAATGGGACAACTTTAAACCAAATTCCAAAATTTTAACCAAAAAGTCTGGACATTCACACATAGAAAAAGTGATTTCTTAACCTTGCGCTGAACATGCTCAGAGCCAATACAAAATGAATAAAGCCGGTTTTATTTTCCTGCTTTATACAATTGTAATGATTGAAAAAAGGCCTTATTTTCATTGATGATGGTTTCACTTTTGCTTTTACACATCCCATTTGAGAACCACAATAATAATAACTAGAGGCTCATGTGCTTCACGAACAAATATGCGGTGAAAATGGCCAAAATGGCCATTTGCTGACCACTGATGCTAATTCTGTATACACCTAGGCACTATGCATATCTATGCATAAAGGGCAAAATCAGCATGCACTATTTGTAAAAGAAGAAGGCTTTCATAGATTTTGGCCAAATTGGACAATATTGACCAATAGGTGACCACTAGGCCCAAACTGCGCACACTAAATATGCTTCTTAGGCCAGCCGCACTTTTGAGCAAGTTTGTAATAAAATTGGATTGATTCAGCCCAAATTTATTGGTCGAGCTATGAGTTGCAAAAATATTGGGCGAGACGCAGTCGAGCACAATATTTTAAAACTCATAGCGAGACCAATAAATATTGGGCGCAAATTATCCAATTTTATCATTATCATGCATAGGATCCGATATTATCGCATATCGGACACCTCAAAGCATGATAATGGCTAAAATTGGAGCAAGTGTTTGGCTATAAGAGGCTAAAGAAGTCAGTATTTGGACGAAATAAAGGAAGAAATAAAATGGCCAAAATGACCATTTGCTGACCACTGATGCTAATTCTGTGTACACCCTATAGGCACTAGCAATAGGCGATATCTATGCATAAAGGGCAATATCAGCACGCGCTATTTGTGGAAGAAGGATTTCTTACGATTTTGGCCAAAATGGCCAAAATGGCCACTTAATGACCACTGATGCTAATTCTGTGTACACCCCATAGGCACTGGCTATAGGCGATATATATTCATGAAGGGCAAGATCAGCATGCACTATTTGTAAAAGAAGTAGGCTTTCATAGATTTTGGCCAAATTGGACAATACTGACCAATAGGTGACCACTAGGCCCAAACTGCGCACACTAAATATGCTTCTTAGGCCAACCATGCTTTTGAGCAAATTTGGCTAAAATTGGCGCAAGCGTTTGGCTATAAGAGGCTAAA